>JAQQSO010002915.1:0-13987 GCA_028658305.1 Pachyuromys duprasi
GTTCATGACAGATATAGTCCCTGTTCCCCTTACTAGGGTACCCAGTTGGATACTGAGCTACCAAGGGCCACATCTGAGCAAGGGTTCAAGGTTATATCCATACATGGTCCTTGGTTGGAGAAACAATCTTATAAAAGACCCCTGTGCCATGATCTATTTGGTCTTTGTGGAGCTCTTGTCCTTGCCAACCCTTACTAACTCCCCCTTCTTTTATATGAATCCTTGCACTCTGCCAAAGGCTTGGTTGTGAGTCTTAATATCTGCTTCGATACATTGTTAGTTAGAATCTTTCAGAGGCCCTCTGTGGTAGGCTCCTGTCCTGTTGCTTGTTTTCTCCTACATTCAGTGTCCATCCCGTTTGTCCATCTACCTGAGGATTGATCATCCCACCCTGGGTCCTCCTTCTTGCTTATCTTCCCTAGGTGTATAGATTTCAGCATGTCCATGCTATCTTATAGATCTATGTAAGTGAGTATATATCATGTATTTCTTTCTGTTTTGGGGATACCTCACTCAGGATGATCCTACTATTTGGCTGAGAATTTCATGATTTCCTCGTTAATTGCTGAGTAGTATTCCATTGTGTAAAAGTACCATAATTTCTGTATCCATTCCTCGACTGAGGGACATCTGGGTTCTTTCTGGTTTCAGGCTATTACGAATAAAGCTGCTCTGAACATGGTTGAGCAAATGTCCTTGTTGTGTACTTGAGCATTTTTTGGATATATGCCTAAGAGTGGTATAGCTGGGTCTTGAGGAATCACTATTCTTAATTGTTTAAGAAAGTGACAAATTGCTTTACAGAGTGGTTGTACAAGTTTGCATTCCCACCAGCAATGGAGGAGGGTCCCCCTTTCTCTACAACCTCTCCAGCACGTGTTGTCTCTTGAGTTTTTGATCTTAGCCATTCTGACAGGTGAAAGGTGAAATCTCAGGGTAGTTTTGATTTGCATCTCCCTGATGACTAAGGGCATTGAGCATTTCTTTAAGTGTTTTTCTGCCATTCTTTTTGTCACACTGTGATTTTCAGCCTCATTTTCTTCATCAATTTCTCTGTGGATTTATCCTTGTGCCAATTCCATAACCTATTATGAATAATTCTTCAATAAGTAAGACTGAGAAAGTATGTCTGCGATATGGTCTGGAGCCTTTCACATGAATTCTGAGGAGTGTTAAATGTGTGTCATATAATAGATCTCTATTTTTACTTTTAAGGAGATCCACCATACAATTTCTGTAATGGCTGAACAAGTTTACATTCTCACAAGAAGTATGTAAGTGTTCTCTTTTTTCCTAATTCAAATCAGCTTTGCGGTTATTTTTTCTTGATTCTTGTCATTCTTTTTTTTTTATATTGTAATATAATTACAGCTTTTCTCCCTTGCCTTTCCTTCTTAAAAATCCCTCACATATACTTCTCCATTTTCTCTTTCATATTCATGGTTTATTTTTAAACAATTGTTATTGCATTCATATATATATGTATATCGTATACTATATAACATCTGTATAACCTGTATTGATATATATATATATATATATATATATATAATGGTGTTTTATTAAGGTTGACAGTTTGGCACTGGGTTACCTATTTATGTGCTCTTCCATTGAGAATGCTTTCTCTCCCACTCTAAAAGCAGCATCAAAAAACTAAAATAGTATTTGTTAGAATATATTAGTTTTTACTATAATCAATATACAATATAATGTTCAAGTTAAAGTATTTAAAATAAAATAATTATTTAATCCAAAATAAAATCTGCAATAGGATAATTCAAGGTTGTTAATTTTATTTTTTGAAAAATTCATATAGGAACAGTAACTTACTTATGGAGAGCAATAAACATTTAAATTGAACCAAATCAAAATCCTATAATTATTATTACCATAATACTATAAACAAAAACCTAAAACAGCAGAAATATCCATTTAATGAATAGAAGATAATATATTGCATATACATGTAGTGAAATAATATTAATCATTGCAAGGGAATAAATTAGCAATACTTTAATAAAAAGTATGGTGAATTCCAAGACCTAGATTAATCTATTAATTAATTATTAAAAACTGTATAGTTCTATTTATATGATATTCTGATATTCTCAAAGGGCTAAAGTCCAGTGACAGAATACAAACTTTCTTTGCCAAATGCATTGTGTGATGAGGGGTAATTGACTACAAAACATATTTCCATGGTAAATACAAATAATCCTCAATAGATGATTATCTCTCCAAACATAATATGTTTTCATGAAATGTTATCTTGAGATAAATTTCTACAATACAGTAAATTTATAGACACATTCACTACATACATCTCATCATTAAACCCTGTGAAGTAATGCAAGGCGCTACTCTTTCCTCGTTTTAATAAATATTAGAGACATAAAAACACTTGAAAGAAATGTTTACTGCCATAACTTATGTTCATAATGTTCACCTGCACATAATATTTCATTAATTGTCTTGGGCCCTTGGTAAAGAGCAATGTTTTAGGGGTAACCCACAATGTGACTGAATCTTAAGTCGAAGGCAATGATCTGCATCCTTTTCTCATACCTAAGCAGGACTGAATAACATATGCTTATTTCCTCAACAGTTTTGTTAGGTTGACAAAGATGCAGATACAAAGACAGATCTGGAAAATAATAAATAGAAACACAAAGTGAAATGGTGTTCTCTCTCTCTCTTTCTCTCTCTCTCTCTCTCTCTCTCTCTCTCTGTCTCTCTCTCTCTTTCTGTGTGTGTGTGTGTTGTGTGTGTGTGCGCGCGTGTGTGTATTGGGAAAAACATTCCTCTGAGTAACATTCCTTGGCATCCTTGCCAGGACCCCTTTGATTACTGGGAGATGGCCTTGACTAGAAGAAAACTTGGAATCTGAGCTGTTGATACTGTCTCATATAAAGAGGCTGTGTGGAGAGTCCTCAGATCTTCTCTTGGGATTACATTCTCCCTATCTTGTAGCTCCTACAGCTCAGTGTCAATATATACCACCTGCTTGTGGTTTCATGCTCTTGGGAGTGCAAGGGTATATCGTGGATAAGAGATATACATATAAGAGATTTATAAGAGATAAATTTATAAGAGATAAATAGTGTGTGGAGAACTCCATCTCTTCAGGTTGGGGGAAGGCATCATTTATGCTGGGTTGGTATATTTTCGTGGCACAACTGTCACTCCTCTAAGTAACCTCTAACTCATGCTGCCTAATAAGCTCAATAAACTTGTTTTGTCACTATGCTATGCTGCAGTAATATTATTCCTTCACCTGCTATAAGGGTCTTAGCTACACTTAGGTGACTACTTGACACATCTCCCCTAGCAAAATCAAAACTCATACCATTTTCTTGTAATCTCTCTAACACAAGTGCAAGGATTCTGAGATATTTGTAAGCTTCAGCAATTTAAAAAGTTCTATAATATCTTTCGAGCTGCAAGACTATGCTAATTTTATGGCTGTGTTAATTTCCTAAGTGACAGACATTACGAAAGTGCTGAACAGAATGGATTGTGATTAGGACAACAATGATTTTAATGGATAAAAAGGTCAGCAGCCATATAAATTGCACAATAAAAGTGCAGACAGTGATGTGAAAACCCTACGACATGAAGATGGGCTGTCTAATGAGGAGGCTGATAATAAAAAGCAAAGAACATGAGCAAGACCTCACTGTAGACCTTGTTTATGACCTCACTGAAGAGGGCAAAGTCAAAATTCCTACTCCCTCCAGACACAGTTGTGCAAGTGAATTTATCTGACTAGTATCAGCTCCTTCTTGAATTCCCCTACAAACTTTATCCAACTTCTATTTTCTGAACTCAACTGTCCATTTATGTTTGGTTTTTCTTCAGTTTATGCATATGTGAAAAATATTTGTCAATTTGCTTCTTCACAGTCCCTAGTAGTGGTTCCTTAAACTATATAAGGCATTCATTCCTGTTTTGTAAGACTGATAATAAAATAAACAAAAAAGAGTAGTTCCTCCTCTGTCCTTATCACGTAAGTCCAGAGAGTCACCATGCCTGGCACTTACTTCCAATGTCTCTGTTCTTAGGCCCATTCTTTCTTGCTCACCCATCATTGCCTTGATCACATTGGGCCTTGATCCTGGAAACATTTCCTTGTCTTTATTTCTATCCATCTATACTTTTCTGTCATTCTTCAACCCTCCTAGGAAATTGTTCTGTGTCTTTCCCAGTGCTTCTTTGATCTTCAGTTCTCAAAGTGAGGGAAAAAGTTTTAAGGGTCTCTTGGCTTTACTTATATTTTCCAAGATCCAACTTCTTTAAATTCCTTCTACAAACATTGCTTGTGCATCCTTCCTAGAATAGCACAGATACCTTGTCTATTTTCCATTTATATTCACTAAAGATAGAACCCTGAGCATTGTACCTCTTAGGTCAGCACTGTTGGCCTGTGTTTGCAGTCCTTTACATTGTTTTCTTAACATTATCCTTCTACATCTCCCATACTTGTGTGTGTGTGTGTGTGTGTGTTTAGTTGTTTCATTTAGAGAGTTAATAAATTCTGTCAGTTTGTTTTGTCGCTGCCTCCTGAAACAGTCCTATCTTTATTTAAGTAATGGAATGTTTCTTTTATGTTAGGAAAAAACAGTGTTATTCAAAGTTTCTAAAATGATTTCTATAATCATATTTTTTTCCATTGTCTGAATATATTTTTCAACATGCAATTTTTTTCTCATATGAGATTCTTAATACAGCATACATCCTATGCCATTGACCTTGCCTTTGATTATTTTTACTATTTCCTTTCATAAGCTTATTTATTATTTCAAGTTCAACTAAAATATCTCACTGACTGTCTTTAATATTTTTTGTTTTTAAATTTTTCTGCCATAGTCTATATATTTTCTGATTTTTGGTGTTGTTCTTTTGTTTCTCTTGAGTGATTCTTCATTCCTCTCAGTCCCATACATACTGAAACTAGATCCTTCCCAAACGTTACCTTCAGAGTAAAAGCTTGTTATATTCTTCTTAAATTGATCATATTTTACCAATAATATTATTTTAAAATATTCAGTTTAACATTTTAATAATTTATTTATTTCCCTTACATCCCAATCACAGCCCCTTATCCCTCTCCTCATCCCAACTCCACCCTCACATTCCTCGTTCCCCATTCCCCTCCAGAGAAGAGGAGCAACTCCCTCGCTAAGGCTACCAACCCTCCATGGCACATCAAGTTTCAGTAGAACTAGGCACATCTTCTCCCACTAAAGCCAGAAAATTTGGCCCAGCTGGGGAAAAGGAATCCAAATTCAGGCAACAAAGTCAGAGAGAGCCCCCACATCAATTGTTACAGAACCCCTCATAAAGACCGAGCTGCATATCTGCTACATATATGTAGTGGGTCTAACTCCAGCCCATGCATGCTTGGTTAGTAGTTCAGTCTGTGAGGCCCCATGGGCCCAGCTTATATGAATCTTTAGATCTTCTTGTGGTGGCCTTAAGCCATGGGGATTCATCAGTTCCTTCCCTGACTCTTCCACATGCCTTCCCCTGTTCCACCTAATATTTGGCTGTAGGTCTCTGCATCTGTTCCATCAGCAGCTAGATTAAACCTCTAAGAATACAGTTACTATAGGCTCCTCTCTACAAGCATACCAGAGCATCACTGGTAGTGTCAGGGGTTGGCTTTCTCCCATGAGGTGGATCTCAAATTGGGCCAGTCATTGGTTAGTCATTTCCTCATTCTCTGCTCCATCTTTAATCCTGTAATCTTGTAGGCAGGATAAACTTTAGGTTGAAGGGTTTTTGAAGGGTTGGTGTTTTCCTTCCTCCACTAGAGGTCTTCATGGCTGCAGTAGGTGGCCAAACAGTAAGTGGCCATATCCACCGATGCTAGGAATGTCAGCGAGGGTCACTCCCATTGTCTCTCTAGAGCCTCCCCTGCCCTGGGGTCTAAAGCTTCTCTAATGGATGGTTACCAACTGATTTCCATTCTCTTTCTCAGCCCTCCCGACTTCTCCTCACACCTGATCTCCACCCTTATTCTTCTCCCCTTCCACTCTCTCACCCATTTCTCTCTCTCCATCCAGTTCTGACTTCTGCTTTGTTTCCCATTCTGAGTAAAAACATCTTTCCTTGGGCATTCCTGGTTACTTAGGTCTTTGGCTCCCTGGATCGCATCATGTTTACATCCTTGTCATTCCAACTGGTATAAGATGAAATCTCAGAGGTGTTTTGATTTGCATTCTGTGATGGCTAAGGACATTGAACAGATGTTCAGTGCTTGTGGCCACTCTAGACCCCTTAGGAGGGCAAGCAGAGTTATGGGCCTGACTGACAATGGATCTCAGGGTGCAGCATGCACCTCACCTCTGCTGGACTTACCTACTTGCTTCTTTTCAGCTGGATATCTCAATGTTTACATTGTTCAGGATCCTATGTCTATGAAATTGTGCCTTTGTCCTTTTTTAAAAAAATTACTTTAAACACTCAATTTAACTATGGTCCATATGAGTGAGATGCTGATGGTACAAAAGTATTTCTTACCTATATCTAAGTATAGGAAAATATTATGTATTTAAGCACATACTCTATGCCTTTATGAAATATATAAATTAACTAAAATATCCAAATATTTTGAAATATAATAAAAATCCATTAAATATAAAAGTCCATTAAACACACACTTTATTCATATAATCTTCATGGACTTGTTTTGTTTAATTTTAACATGTGAAAAATTTATGTGGACAATCATTAGATGGGTGTAATTAAGAAAAAAACCTAAAAGAATAAAAAAGTTAAAGAATAGTTGTTTTTGAAAAGAAGTCTAGTGTTATCAGTGAATGTTTTTCTCTACTAATATCAAAGTGAAGAATCAAAATCATTGCAGCCCACCATAGAAGTAGAAATAAAAATCAAGGGTGGTTAGCCGTTTCTTCTGAAGCCCATTAAGATGTGACAGGGTAGAGAATCAGGGAGAATTCTTTAAAATATATTTCAAATTGTTTTCATAAGTAATCTGAAAGGAAAACCTATGTAAGGAGGAAAAATGGGGAGGAACAGAAAAAAGGCTTCTAAGAAAGAAAAGGGATTGAGGAGCAGAGGAAAAAAAGAGGGCAGACAGATAGACAGACAGAAAGAGAGATGTATAAATGATTTCATTTTTCCAATAGGAGTTTTGTAAAAAATAGTTACATAGACTTTTTAGTCCCTTGATTTCCAAAACAGGAGTACAGGAGTATCCATGAGTAACTGAACTCAACTTCCAAACATCCCTATATGGTTACTGACATCTTTCCTCATAAAGTCTGTTACTTACCCAGAGTACATTTTAAAAGATTTTATAGTTGAGGAGGTGGGATAGTATATAGTTTTCACAAGAATCCAAAATTTCTGTTACCACAAATTTTCTGTTTATGTAAGATTAAACATATAGATTTATAGATTTATAAACACATTTATATTTTATTCAATAAATATATAAAATGATTACTTTTACAAATAAACAAAAAATGTTTAAGGTAAAGAATATAATAAAGGTTACTTGGAATTTCACACCATTCCAAATATGTTCAACAGTTTAGCTACATGGTTACTTAATTTTCTGCTTCCAAAAATTCATTTAAGTCATATTAAGTATATGTATTTATGCCAGTTATCTAACACAGTATATGAGCATATGACCAAAACAATGAAACAACAAAAGTGCATACAAACATATTTTCTTTAAAAAACAGTACAAACACAAGGAAATGAACTTTTAGAAATTAAAACTGAGTAACAATTTCAAAGTGCTCTTCTAAATGAGAAAGTAAAAATAAATAAATAAAGCAAACAGAATTAATCTAGCCAGCCCAACATTTTAATAATAGGAGTTCCTGTGAGAGTAAACAAATAAAATAGAAGAGAAATTACCAGAGAAGTACATCATTTCAAGGAATAGAAATAAACCATGTTTTCAAGATTAACAATGTCTGCTGAGTGCTCAGTTTAATGAATTCTCATGCTGAGACAAAATATAATGAAACTGCCTAATACTAGGACTGCAAAGAAAAGCTTCTAAAAGCCATCTAGAGAGGGCGGGGGTGGGGACAAGAAGCAGACATTAACAAAATTATTAGTTGGTGGAGTCAGGTTCGTGAGCTATATGCACTGCTATGATGGATCATAGAAATGAAATATGGGGAAATATAATTTCCCAAACACAATTCTTTGCCCAGATAAGAAGTATAGGGATAGGATAATTGCAATTCCTACCTAAACAGTCCTAACTTTTACAATTCATATACCCATAAAAAAGAAATTAAAAGTAGGTAATCTAGATCAGTTATTAGAGGACATTTTCAGCCTACCAACAATCTATAATTTGATCCTACATATCCCCCAAAGTCCAAATTTCTATGTAAATCTTCTAAAGTCTTAAAGAGGATATAATATTAATCAGTTATTAATGACACTCTATGAATTAGTGTTTTCTGTTGCCATGTTAAAATACTACAGCTAAAAGCAATTGTAGGAAAAAGAATTTATTTTACATATTTTCAGAATGATAAAGTCCTCAGTTGTGGGCAAGTCGTGATAAGACAGCAGGATTAAGAAGAAAAGAGAAAACATGCCATATGTACTAAGGAAACAGAGAAAACAGCACTGCTCTCCAGCAACAGGCTATTCTGGCAAGGCATCACATCCAAAGACCTTCTAGGTCTATGTGATCTGACCAAAATGCAGACACAATCTGAATTACAGTATGATCTGTTTGGAACACAGACATGCTCTTAGTACACACCCTTAATCCCATAGCCATGTTATAAAGTGATGTCTAATTGAGGGGCAGACAAACAGACAAATCAAAGAAAGACTTGACAAAATGAGTTTGCGATGTGCCCAACACTCAGGAGAACAGGACAGGACAAGAGGCTACTTAACAGCAACACAGACTGAAAGTGAATTTTTATCAAGATGTTTTTTTACTAAGACTGTCAATAAGGGACAGTTGAGAAAGACAGGTTGCAAAGAGAATAGGCTAGAAACAGGTTGAAAATAGAACAAGCTAGAGAATGAGAAGGAGCCAGAAGGAGGCAGAGCAATTCAGTCAGAAGCTAAAAGAAGTGAGTTTGAATCAGTCAACTTGGAGAGAAGTTTAGGGTGGGAGACCTGAGCTGAACCAGCCAGCAAACATTCAGAAAGAGCTAGAAAGGCTTGGGAATGGTTTTCACCTTATTCCTTTTCTGAGAAAATAAAATCATTACTTCTGGGGCCCAATATGTTGGAAAAAATGTAAATGGAAAAGAAGAAAGCCCATCAATGTTGCAGAAAACAGAGAATATTTGAAAGAAACTTTACAGAAGACAGGAGACACCTGACAGAAAGTCACAGAGGAGAAATTTACTTGGGATCATCTTCAAAAAATGGATCAGTTTTTCGAGTTTGTCTGGAAGCCCAAAGAGACTCAGGAGACTGAGAAGTCAGAGGATCCTTTGAGACAGTGAATCACATTAAGCCGTTATAAAAGATATTTTTAATTATATAGACAGACTTTACCTGCATTAAAAAAGGAAAAGAAAAGAAAAGGAAACTCCATTTCAGATCTTTTATGAGCAAGGGTAGGACATGAGGGTATAAAATGTTTCTTGCAAAAAACCCTTGCAGTCTAGATACAGGGTATCCTCTTCAGTTTCTATGGCCTCTGCTGCTAGGAGTCACTGCTTCAAATGCCTTCATATCCTTCCAGAGACCTAGCTTAATTTAGGTCTCCAGGTTGTCACAGAGATACCCCCAAACTCCATTTTTCTTTTCTCTACAGGCCTTCTGTCTTCTCTTCCCTTGCTCTCCCCAGCTCTGTTCTCCACCCTCTTATCTCCCTGTGTCCCTTCTTCTACCTTGTTCTCTCTCTTAATCCACTACCTCTGTCTGGTCTATCTCCCCCTTCCAAGTGAGATTTATGCATCCTCCCTTTGATCTTCCTTGTTGCTTGTCTTCTTTGGGTCCATGCCTCATAGTATGCTTATCCTGTACTATATGGCTAAAATCCACTTATAAGTGAATACATACCATGTGTGCCATTCTGGCTCTGGATTACCTCACTCAGGATGATCTTTTCTAGTTCCATCCATTGGCCTGCAAATTTTATGATTTCTTTGTTTGTTCGTTTTTATAGCTGCAGAGTATTCCATTGTGTAAATTTGCCACAGTGACTTTATCCATTTTTTCAATTGAGGGGTATCTGGGTTGTATTCAGATTCTGGCTATTATGAATTAGGTGGCTAGGAATATAACTGAGCAAATGTCCTTGTGGTTTGGTTGCTATACACCCAGGATAAGTGTAGCTGGGTCGTGAGTTAACACTGTTCTCCATTTTCTGAGAAAGCACCAGATTGATTTCTAAAGTGGTTGTACAAGATTACACTCCCACCAGCAAAGGAGATGTGCCCCTCTTTCTCTACACCCTTGACAGCATGTATTTCCCTTGAGATGTTAATCTTAGCCATTTTGACCAGTGTGCAGTGGGATCTCAGAGGCCTTTTGATTTGCATTTCCCAGATGACTAAAGATGTTAAGCATTTCTTTTAGTGTTTCTCAGTCATTAGAGATTTCTCTGTTCAAAAATCTCTGTTTAGTTCTCTACCCAAGTTTTTAATTGGGTTATTTTGTTTATTGAAATTTTTTTTATTTGCTTAGTTCATTATATAGTTTGGATATTAGCCCTTTGTCAGATGTAGGATTGGTGAAGATCTTTTCTACTAAAACTTGCAGTCAGGATCCTGACAAAGTTGTTCTTTGAGAAGCTCCTCAAAACAGATGCCTAGACTCATAGCCAAATATTGGGTGATGCATAGGGAGTCTTGTGGAAAAGTGGGAGGAAAGAGAAAGGATGCTAGTGAAGATGTTTAAATCTCATTCAGAATGGCAAACGGAATAGATACCAGAAGTGGTGGAAGAGAAGAAGCAGAATGGGAGCCTACTATATAGAGGGTTCTCAGAAAGAATTTGCCCAACATGGGATCAAAGCAGATGCTGAAATTCAGGGTCAAACTTTGGGCAGAGCACAGGGAGTCCTATGGAGGAAGAGAGGGGTGCTAATAGAGCAACAAGGAGGGCTCAGGAGCCCCCACAAGACCAACAAAACTAAAAGATCTGAGCCCAGAGAATCCTGCAGAGACTGGTGGACCAAAGGAGGACCATGCATGGAAAGGACCTAGACCCCTTGCTCAGGTGTAGCCCATGGGTAGCTCAGTCTCTATGGGGGTCCTCTAGTAAGAGAAGCAGGGGCAGTCTCTGGCAGGAACTCATTTGCCTGTTCTTTGATCACCTCCCCCTGGGGAGGTGACTTTACTAGGCCACAGAGAAAGAGGATCCAGACAGTCCAGATAAGACCTGCTAGGATCAGATAGTAAGAGAAGAGGATCTCCCTATCAGCGCTCTAGGGGAGAGACATAGGGAGGAAGAGGGAGGAAGGGTTGGACCTGGAAGAGATGAGAGAGGAGACTACAGCCAGAATACAAAGTGAAAAAATTGTAATAAACTAATAATAATAAAATATATAAAATAAAATATAAATGTGTCCTGCCCCATATTCAAATAAGTGATTGCTCCAATTTCATGTTCTTTATAGATTATGTCATTTGTTGTCCTCTTACTGAGGGAGCATTCTAGTCTTGAACATTCTGTCTAAATAATGTTCATGCTTCCACTGAAAATCGTAATCATTTTTCTTGACAGAAACTTAAATATTCCTCAGAGAAATCCAGCCAAGCAAGTATTTCTCAAAAGATACTATGCATCCATGAGAGGTTGTTGACTTGTCTTCTAAAACACTTAAATATTACTGGGGAAAGGTCCTTTCTTTTGTTAATATTTAATCATCTTATCTGTACTGTAGATGTAATGCATTCATATAATTTGCTTTCCATATGTGTTTTATCATCTACAGATTGATGCCAAGATTATGCTTCAACATCCCCAAGTAGATCTATTGTAATATTTTCTTTATGTAGCAACAGAAAATGAGAGTGACCAATTAAGTTATTACACCACATGCAGGCAACAATACCTAGGTTTCAAAACAAAGTTTAGAAATTTGTTCTTCTGCCATTGTTGCTTAAATTTCATCAAATATTCAAGTTACTTTATGGTGCCTTCTGCTTTTAATGGTTGTTTACTTTATAATGCAAAACCCTTTTGAACATCTTTGAGTAATAAAAGTTCTACTTGTTTTCCAATCAATGATCCTCAGTTTTAAGCACATGAATCACTTGGGGCTTTTTGTACAGTAAATTTTAACTTAATGGGTCTGGAGTGGAGCCTGGAGTTCTTTACTTCTAAACAGCTCCTAGCTGGATGAGACCTCACACTGGAAAATACATAAAACACTGGGTAGAAGATTCTTAGGAAATTGAGAATTGCATCATTTTTCAAATGGCACCTCCTAGTTTCACTTAAATCTAATTGTTCTGTTTCTCTGCTTTTCTAGTATAAAGTACAGGATATAAACTTCTGTTGTAATATTAAATCAGTGCCTATTATTTATGAAGACACTTTACACATATTAAGTACAAGTACAATCCGGGTTTCAAATAAAATGAGGTCATTTAGAATCTCTCTGCCCATGGTTTTATATGAGATGACATGGTTAAGCAACACCTGAGTCCTTTGCTTCTGGAAAGCCATATCAGGTGAGAAAGCCTTGAATTATTCTCTCTCTAGAGAAGCAGACCAGGCTCAATGCATGAATAACTGGTGTATTCTAGTAGAAAACATTCTCCAGGCTTCCACATGATTTCCTAGAGGTTATCCTATCTCTTTTCAGCGCCATTTATAGTTGCAGTCTACCCTCCATTACTTTTTGATTTCCCTCAATGAGTAATTGCCCTCATTACTGTAGCAGAAACAAAGTCAGGTCTTTACTGACCTCATATTCAATCCATTTTCATGACAGGCTGTGTCTATTTCAAAGTACAGAATAGGGGTTGAATAAGTAGCCCTAAATGTTAAATACATTATTTGGAGTCTATGCTGTCTTAGTAATTGTATAGGTTATCTGACACATGTGACTTTAAAAATCCAAATTTCCATTCGATATTAAATGGAGGAAAGGTAGATATTTTCATTCACTTGAATCTTTCTCAAGTTTGGAAAGCTTAGAATTTTATACCGTTCTTGGTTGAAAATCCAAACTCAAGTGTTTGGCATCTCTACTTTATAACTGTCCCTCCATCCAGTATCCCTCTTTCTGGTTTATTTCTACATGCTGGAATGGCTTTCTTTCTACAACATATGAGGCATTTTCCTTTATATGTACACATTTTTTTTTATGCCAGCACCTTATGCCTAATTATATGTAGATATCTGGGCCAATTTCTCGCTATCATTTAGTCATCATTTGTGTTTCTTTTTATATTAGTTCTTCATAATTTTGTACAATATATTTTAACCCTATCCACCTTTCTCCTGAGTCCTCTGAGATCTGTTACCTTGTACACACACAAACACACACACACACACGCATCTTTGTGTCCTTTTCATTTAGTAACCCATTGAGTCTAATTTATCCTGCCCATAAACTGTTGGATGTGTTCCTTACAGTGGAGGGTTCCCTAAATAAGAGGGACCAAAATCCCACTTCCTTTCAAAGCAATACGCAATTGCCAATACTCTCTAAGATAGGGGTGGGGCTTCATGTACACATCCCATTTACATGTTTAGTTTATTCTGATTCGAGATTTGAAGTAGTCCCAGAATCAAATATTTGAAAGAGATAACAGGAAATAAATATTGGAGCTTGTGTTCCATCTGACACAGAAGCATTTCTTTTTCTGTGGCTATTACATGTCATGTTTAGTAAATTTTCAAATACTCCAACCAAGTACCATGCATGGAAAAAACCTAGAACACCTGCACAGATGTAGCCCATGGCAGTTCAGTATCCAAGTGGGTTCCATAATAATGGGAACAGGCACTGCCTCTGACATAAACTGATGGGCCTGCTCCTTGATCACCTCACCCTGATGGG
>JAQQSO010002917.1:0-13986 GCA_028658305.1 Pachyuromys duprasi
TATAGGCTTGCTGTATATTGCCTTTAGTATGTTTAGGTATGTGCCTTGTATCCCTGATCGCTCTAGGACTTTAAACATGAATGGATGTTGGACTTTGTCAAAAGCTTTTTCGGCATCTAAGGAGATGATCATGTGGTTTTTCTCCTTCAGTTTGTTTATATCGTGGATCACACTGATGAATTTCCGTATATTGAACCACCCCTGCATGCCTGGGATGAAGCCTACTTGGTCATGGTGGATGATATCTTTTATGTGTTCTTGGATTTAGTTTGCAAGTATTTTATTGAGTATTTTTGCATCAATGTTCATAAGAGAGATAGGTCTGAAGTTTTCTTTTTTGTTGGGTCTTTGTGTGGTTTAGGTATCAACGTGACTGTGGCTTCATAGAATGAGTTTGATAATTTTTCTTCTATTTCTATTTTGTGGAATAGTTTAGAGAAAATTGGAGTTAGCACTTCTTTGAAGGTCTTGTAGAATTCTGCACTGAATCCATCTGGCCCAGGGCGTTTTTTGGTAGGGAGACAGTTGATGACTGCTTCTATTTCCTTGGGGGATATAGGACTATTCAGTTTTTCAACCTGATCTTTACTTAATTTAGGTAGATATAATCTATCAAGGAAATCGTCCATTTCATCTAGATTTTCAAATTTTGTGCCATATAGGTTTTTGTAGTAAGACCTAATGATTGTTTGGACTTCCTCAGTGTCTGTTGTTCTGTCCCCCTTTTCATTTCTGATTTCGTTGGTTTGGATTGTTTATCTCTGCCTTTTTGTTAGTTTGGTTAAGGGTTTGTCTATCATGTTGATTTTCTCAAAGAACCAGCTTTTGGTTTCATTGATTCTTTGAGTTCTTTTGTTTGTTTCTAATTGATTGATTTCAGCCCTGAGTTTGATTATTTCCAACTGTCTGTTCCTCTTTGGTGTATCTGCTTCCTTTTTTTTCTAGGGCTTTCAGTTGGGCCATTAAGTTGCTTGTATGAGATGTTTCAAATTTCTTCTTGAAGGCACTTAGTGCTATGAACTTTCCTTTTAACACTGCCTTCATTGTGTCCCATAGGTTTGGGTACTTTGTGTTTTCATTTTCATTGAATTTCTTTCTTTATTTCATTCCTCACCTCACCAAGCTGTCATTGAGTAGCAAATTGTTCAGTTTCCATGTATGTGCAGGTTTTCTGCTGTTTCTATTGTTGTTGAGGTCCAGCTTTAGACTATGATGGTCAGATAGGATACAAGGGATTATTTCAGTCTTCTTATAGCTGCTGAGTTTGCTTTGTGAACAACTATTTGGTCTATTTTGGAGAAGGTTCCTTGTGGTGCTGAAAAGAAGGTGTACTCTTTTGATTTGGAATGAAAAGTTCTATATACATCTATTAGATCCATTTGTTTTAGGGTCTCTGTGAGTGCCCTTGTTACCCTGTTTTGTTTCTGACTGGATGATCTATCTCTTGGTGAGAGTAGAGTGTTGAAGTCTCCCACTATGAAGGTGTTGGGATCTAAGTGATATTTCAGCTTTAATAATGTTTTATTTACAAATGTAGCTGGTCTTTTATTTGGGTCATAGATGTTCAAAATTGAGATGTCCTTCTGTTGGGATTTTCCTTTGATTTCCCTCCTCCTCTTTTTTGATTAGTTTTGGACGAAAGTCTATTTTATTAGATACTAGGATCGCTACCCCAGGTTGTTTACTGGGTCCATTTGCTTGAAACACATTTTTCCAGCCCTTTACTCTGAGGTATTCTTTATCTTTGTTGCATAGGTGTGTTTCATGAATATAGCAGTATGTTGGATCCTGTTTCTGCAACCATTCTGTTAGTCTGTGTCTTTTTATTGGAGAGTTGATTCCATTAATGTTGATAGATAATAGTGACCAATGACTGTTCGTTCCTTTTATTGTGGAGTTGGTGGTCTTACTATGATTCATTGCTTTTTTTTTCCTCTTTTAATTTTTGCTGGGAGATTGTCTCTATCCTATTTTTTCTTTGATGTAGTTGTTTTCGTTGGATTGGAGTTTTCCTTCTAGTATCTTCTGTAGGGCTGGGTTGCTGTGTAAACAGTGCTTAAATTTAGTTTTGTCATGGAATATTTTGTTTTCTCCATCTACATTGATTGAAAGCTTTGCTGGGTATAGTATTCTGGGTTGGCATCTGTGTTCCCTTAAGGACTGCATGACATCTGCCCATGCCCTTCTGGCTTTCATAGTTTCTGATGAGATGTCTCATGTGAGTCTGATCAGTCTACCTTCATATGTTAATTGACCCTTTTCCCTTGCTGCCTTTAATATTTTTTATGTTTTGTAGGTTTAGTGTTTTGACTATAATGTGAGGAGAGGTATTTCTTTACTGGTCTAGTCTATTTGGTGTTCTGTAGGCTTCTTGTATGTTTATTGTCATCTCTTTATTTAAATTAGGGAAATTCTCTTCTATGATTTTCTTAAAAATATTTTCTGGTCCTTGGAGTCTGGAGTCTTCTTTTTCATCTATTCCTATTATTGTTAGGTTTTGTCTTTTCATGGCATCCTTGATTTCTTGAATGTTTTGTGTTTGGAACTGTTCTGATTTTAGTTTGTCATTTAGTGAGGAAACAGTTTCAGCAAGTGTATCTTCTGCTCCTGAGATTCTCTCTTCTATCTCTTGTATTTTATTGGTGATGCTTACCTTTGTGGTTCCTGATCTTTTCTCTAAGTTCTCCAGTTCCAGGTTTATCTTTATAGATTCTAATTCTGTTTTCATGCTTTGCACCATTTTCTTCATCTGATTGGAGGTTGCTCCTATTTCTGCTTTTGTTTTCTCTATATATGTTTCTAATTGTTCCTCTATGTGGGCCTTTATATTCTTTTGAATTTCTTTGAGAGCTCTGTTTGTTTCCTCTTTTTGTTCCTGAATTAACTGGAAAATCATAGCTTTAAAATCATTTTTCTGAATTTCTGCTGAATTTAAATATCCATTAGTTTTCAGTGATTCTGGTGGTGTCATGGTGTCCTGTTTTCGTTGGGTGAGTTCTTATGTCATCCTTTGGTCATTGCTTATATATAATCTTCTCTGTTTCTTCCTCAAGTCTGACCTTTGGACTGGAATTGTCTTACTGTGGTATCTGTAGAATTCTTCAGGAAAATCAATGGGGACCAGAGGTTTGAGAGTGTGTGTTCTTGCTTCAGTTATTCCTGAGCAGGTTTCCTGGATACCCTGTGGTCTACAGATTGAGGTGGAGTCAGCAGGCTGGACTCTGTGGTCTGAGGCTGGTGCTGTGGTTGTGGCACCTGTTCAGTTGTGGACTCTCTGCACCTGGCCCAGAGTTCTGCGCTGGAAGTCGGAAGCCCAGCATGCTGCACTCTGCTCCCTGAGTTGGGAAGTGCTTTTTGCTTCCTCAGCAGCTACCCCCTTAGACAAGGCTGTGGGGGAATGCTGGAGATCTGTGCTTGAAACATGCCACCTGTGCTCCTTGCAAGTTGCTGTGTGTACTGTGGGCTGCCTCCTCTGCTTCACTGCTGTTAGGGGTACCTCCGATGCTACTTTCCTGCTGGCTGTGGTATCTCCCCCCTTCTTCCTCTGCTGCAGGCTTGGCTATGACCACAGCTGCTTCAGTCTATTGGGAGGAAGTTCCCGGGAATTGATTCCCCAAGAGAAGACCACGGAGATGACCACAGTTGACCTGTGTCCTATTGGACTCAGATCAGGTTTTGTGCCCCGTCTCCCCAGGCTGCTCATATGGTTGTTTTGGGTTCCACAGCCCCTTGATTCACCAATTCGGGGACAGGGAAACCCAGGGTCTGGTTCTCTAGGTCGCACAAATCTGTCTGTGAAATGTAGGTTGTGCTCTAGCAGTTGTCTGGGCTGACCGTGAGTGCCTGCCGATATAGAGGACCTTTGCCAAAGAGATTCTGGCTACCCTAGTTCAGTCCCTGTTTGCTTCCTTCCTAGTGGGGTTTTCTTCCGACCAGGCACCACAGACTCTAATACTCAGGGGTACACAGTTCTTTTGTGATGGAGAGTTGGGCACACAGCACGTCTCTGTGTGTCTCTGTGCTCTGGGTGGAGGCTAGTTCAAAGATGGCATGTGCGAGCCCGCCTTTCTGAGAGATCTTTTCCCTGGGAAGGGTGGGTGACCTAGGTCAGTACCGTTTCCTTTCTTCCCTGTGGATTTTTCTCTGGACTGGGACTCCAATAAACGGTGTTTTTGTGCCCACTGTTTAGCCTGGGAAAGGGATCAGGTCATGCAGTCATGTGATTCTGGTCTGGCAACCAGCTGCCTGCGCGACCGGGGGTCTCTTCCTGGTTCTAGCTGGGTGTCCTGGGAATGGACTGGGCTGGTTCCCACACCTTGGGGCTTCCTCTCACCTGGGAAACTGGATCGCTGTTTAGGGCCCAGAGTTCAGTCCCTTGGTTGCTGTACCGAAAAGGTTGTTTTACAGCTCAGAAGCGGAGTCCTCCTGGAGCCGCCATCTTGTCCCTCACTCTTGAAGTTTTTTATACAAGTCTTTCACTTGCTTGGTTAGAGTTACACCAAGGTACTTCATATTATTTACCTACATTTGAGTAGAGCAGCATTTTTTTTTCTATACAGGACAATGTGGTTTATCTAATAATTTTATTGCTTTAAGACACTATCAAGTATTTGTACAAAGCATGATTCCTTCTGTTTTGTGATGTCTAATACTTTCAGAAAAGAAGAGGGGTATTTAGTACCAGGCATGTTGTTGGTGTTAAGTAATACTTGATATTTATCTGCATATCAGATAATAAGCCAGTTATTTCTGTTCAGAATAATTTTGGAAACCAAAGCTGTTCTGTCCTTATCTCCTTGAATATCAGCAAGTCTTTCAAATATAGTCTCACCAGATAAGCCCATATCTGTGCACTGTTTTAAAGACTGCTCTGTGATACAAGGAAATACATTAGTATCTGATCTTACACTTCAATATGTAAAATGTGTTTTCTTTTTTATAAAGGAAGGAAAAGAATATGGTTGAAAACTGCTTCCTGAGCCCTTCAAAGTCTGTTAATTACAACACTACTAAGATATGTTATGCTTAATGATCTTTTGTTTCAAACAATAAGCAAATTTGTTTTATGTAAATTTGATAATAAAATAAATAGAAATAAACCAACATCTAAAAAGCAGATTAGCTGCTAATTCTTTGGCTGTCTGGCTTCCTTAAACCTGGACTTTGCAAATATAAAAGACAGCAAAATAGATTAGACACTGAGAATTGTTTAAGAGCCTAGAGACAATGGTGTCTCAATATCTTTTGCAAAAGAACAAACTGAAGCTTAGAAGATTCGGTGACTTATTAGCAGTGTGAGCTATTTACTCACAGTGTCTACTGTGTCTTTAGTTCATTTTTCTCTGGCTCAGAGTTTTCCTGTCTCTTTTTAAGAATATTCTTTGACAGTCCGTTCTCCAATAAAATTGTGAGTTATGCCCAGAGCAGTGGACTCTGTCTTTCATTCTTACCTCTGCCCTTCATGGATACCACAATGCACAATCCATGGGTTATTTTTTCTGTTATATAAAATGGACTAGTATTTGCATATAACCTCTATTTATTCTTCCCTGTGCTTTGCAACATGTCTATATTATTTATGTTTCCTAGTACAATGAATGCTATGTAAATAGTTATTTTACTATATTATATGGGGAGTGATGGTAAGACACTAATTCTGAGCATATATAGTATAAACAAAATAGAAGTACTTTGTGGGCCAGCAGGTTGCCTCCATGTGCTGAAATACTTGCAACACAAACCTGATCACCTGTGGTTGATTACTGATCACCTGAGGCTGATTACTGTACACAATGGCACATCTCATAATACATATCATGCATATACACATTGTAATAAATAAAGTAAAATTAAATTATATACATATATTTTGTCTATGATTGTAATATTTAGTGTTCTGGGACCTATATGTAACAGTTTTTTTTTCTTTAAAAATTCCCACCTGCCTGTTCCAGTTCCTAATATTGACAAAAACATGGTATATGCAAAGTTTTTCAAATGAATTTATTATCATAATATAAAAATTTATGAAATGCATATTTTCCACTAAAATGCTGGTGTTGAAACTGTAACTTCCAATGTGCTTTGGAAATATGTATTTGAGAGGAAATCAATCCATAAGAGTGGACTCTATTTACTCTGTTGACTCCCTTGCTGATTTGTCTCTATGTGCTTCTTCGAGAGAGTAAAGTTTCCTAAGAAAAGGTTTATTGAACATTCAGCTCATGAAATGATTCAATAAATAAAAGAACCCTGATAATAAATTAGTTTGTATATGTGTACACATGTGTATGTCAACTACTATAATTTTATTAATATCTCAAAAGCTTAAAAGTGCAAATAGTAGTTATTAATTTCCTAAAAGAACCATCTCCATCAGTCCCACATTTCAAAACATTTTAAAAGAGCATATTAAAAACAAAAGCTCTTCATATCTTCTAACACTTTCTGCATGGCTGCATTAAAATACTACTGTAGGGCTTTTCCTGGGAAGATAAACACAAACATCTATTCAAAACAAATAGGGTACCAGCTGACCAAAGGAATGATCACGTTTAAGTATAATTTGAAGAATTTAAGAATTTAGTCACTTATAGGAACATGGGCAATTCTATAGCTAGTGCATCTTAGGCAGCCTGGGTGATGAATTAGAAAAGGTACATTTCTAGAGCTTTTCTTAAGTTTTCAGACAGCTCTACTGAAGAATTTCTTCGTTCTGAGTAATTAATCATTGCTCACAGATAAGGAAGGTACTTCTGAGCCTTATAAAAGTCTTCTTCTTAGGTTTTTAAGCTGTTAGCTTTTTGAGTGATATGACACTCTCTGCTCCATGTGTTAGTTTAGATTAAACAGGTAAATAGTAAATACAAACATTTATCATGGGTTATTGTTCTTAGCTAAAATTTTGGAAGAGAAGAAAGACTGAAAGCAAACATTAATAAGCAAAACTTCAAAATAATATTTCAGTGAAAGAACATATTTTATAAAATAGTAATTTTGAAAAAAATCATGTCAAAAAAGCAAAATTGCAACACTCTGATTTTATGTCAGTAAATGTCTTGCTAGTACCTAATGTCATCTACTTTCACTAAGCAAGGCTGCCTTGTAATTCTTTTATTTTTCTAAGTTCTTGTTGTTGGTGCTGTTTTTATTTTCAAAACACTTGATTGAAACATGTAGTGCCAATCCTAGCACAAACACGTAAATGTACACTGAGATGGCAAGTGTATATACAAGTCAGGGAAGATGCTGAGGAACGCAGGAGGGCCATATACAAGTCAGGGAAGATGCTGAGGAACGCAGGAGGGCCATCTACATAAGGAAAGAATATGCAAAAATCATTCCATAAAATCTGGGAAAGATTTGAGAAATTAAGAGAAAGGCAGAGTATGGAGATCTACTGAGCAAGATGGGATGTCAAAATAAACTGAAGGATTTAAGCCACAAAGTTAGGGCGTAGAAAATGACAGCATGAATGTTCTTAAAGAAGGAACTCTGTACATTTTGAAAACTAACATGCTATCCTATGAAGATGAAATGTTGGAGTTTTCACAGTGGATATGACAAGATTTTATTATTATTATCACCATTTATTACAATTTATTCAATTTGTATCCTGGCTGTGATTGCCTCTCTCCTTTTCCTCCCAACCCTACCATTCCTTCCTTTTCTTTCCTTATATACCTCCTATAGTCCACTGATAGGTGAGTACTTTCTCCCCTTCTATATGACACTAGCCTATCAGGTCTCATCAAGATTGGTTACATTTTCTTACTTTTGGCCAGGCAAGGCTGTATCTCTCAGGGGAAGGCGATCAGAGAGCCTGTCACTGAGTTCGTGCCAGAGACAGCCTCTGCTCCCTTTATTAGGGAACCCACTTGGAAACTGAGTATATGGGCTTCATCTCAGCAGAAGTTTGAGGTCCTCTGCATGCATTGTCCTTGCTTGCAGTATAAGTAGCAGCAGAGTCCCTAGGGCTCAGGTTTTTGTGGGTTTTTTTCTGGCAATTTTGGTCTCCATTTGGACCTCCTGTCCCTTCAAGTTCTTTCTATCTCAACCTTCTTTCATAAGATTTCTTGCACTCTGCCCAAACTTTGGCTATGAGTCTCAGTTACTACTTTGATACCTCAATCAGTAGAATCTTTCAGAGGTAGTATGTGGTAGTCTCCTGTCCTGTTTCCTGTCTTCTCCTGCTTCCAATGTCTATCACAATCTGGTACTTTCTCAGAAAATTTGGAATAGTGCTAACTCAATATCCAGCAATAGCATTCCTAGGCATATATTCAAAATATGCTCAACTATACAACAATGTCTTTACATTTGGTCAACCATGTTGGTAGTAGCTCTGTTTGTAATAGTCAGAAGCTGAAAACAACCCAGATGTCCTTCAGTGGAGGAATGGATACAGAAATCGTGGTGCATTTACACAATGAAATATTACTCAGCTATTAAAAACAAGGAAATCATGAAATTTGCAGGCAAATGGTGGAAACTAGAAAATATCATCTTGAGTCAGGTAACACAAAAACAGAAAGACACACGTGGTATATACTCACTCATAAGTAGATATAAGTCATATAATATAGGATAAACATACCAAAATCTACAATCCTGAAGAAATTAGACAACAGGGAAGACCCTAGAGAAGATGTTCAATCCTCATTCAGAAGTACAAATGTAACAATAGTTTTAATAAAGAGAGTCCTAAAATTTTATTTCATTCAAGTAGATAGGAAATAAGTCTACCTTGGAGCAGAGTGGTAGTGGAAAAAAGTAATTTTTGTGTGCTGTAATTATAGAAATTGAGTTTCTAGAATTTTTAATGTAGTAGTTTAGGAACACTAACAGCAAATATTTTCTAATATATGTTATATTTGAATTTATGGAGTAAATAAAGGACAGTAAGAACCATAGTTTAGTAATAAATCTATGCTGAAGATCATACAAAGTGTCATTCAAAGATACAGGTTGATGAAGATACTTTATGAAAAGGGTCCAAATGGTGAGAGAGGAGGAAGTCCAGAATATGCTCAAAAAACATACGGTGTTAGACTATAATAATAGAAGAGACAGTGTCCCGGGTGCTGTTGCTGCATAAGTGATATTGGTAGTATAAAATATAGCATCACTTTCAACAATTAGGCCTTGTTTTTCTACAAGCAAACTCCATTGCATGATTACTTTACACCTAGATTCTCTCATATGATTGTTGTCAATAAATACTGAGACAGAGTTTACTAAAAAATACTCCCCACATATGAGCATCCCCAGGATCAGGCTGGCAACTAAAGGTTCGCTCTCACTTCAGGTGGTTTTACAAGCACAATAATATCCACAGAAGTAGACTTCTTACATGGAAGTCCTGGATCCCACCCAAAATCTGGGTCCACAACAGAAGTAGAGCTCTTCATACATGTTTAGACCTAAAACATAATAGAGGTGATCTTGGTTATTTGTTGTTGTTGTTTTTCTGACACTGTACTTATTTGAAGTAAGTCACTAAAATCTGGTTTTGGTGACTTAAAGGAGGGTAACTCAGAGTTTTCTGTGTTGAACTGAAAGTGTTTTCGAAACGCTTGTAGTCAATGCCATAATTTAAATCTGAAGTGGCTCCGGAAAGCTCACGTGTTAAAGGCTTTGGCTCCCAATGCAGCTGTGTTCAGAGATAAGGCCTTTGAAGGCTATGGCCTCTTCTATGTAGTAATCTATTTAAAGATTGAGATTTTAATGAGTTCAGGTGGAGGAACATTTATATATAAAAAGCAAGCACTCTTTCTGTGCTCCATTTCCTCAAGGTATTTCTGCCAGCTTCCTGCCACAATGTATTTCTATGTCATGTGCCCATAGCAGTAGAACCAAACTCTTATGGAGTGAAAGCTCTGAAAATATGTGCCAAAATAAATCTCTCTTATAATTTGATTATCCCAGATGTATTATTAGAGTGACAAATGAAGAAGATATTCTGTAACCTATGTTTTTTCACTCATGCCCTTGTTCCCCAAAATAAGTATTCTGTGACTTAAATATGTTTACAAAGCTTAAGACTATATGACTATGTATATTCTCGGACTAGCTCATAATTAATATCCCATTTATTCTATTATAAGTTCTACCACATGGCTTGTTACCTCTTCTAAGGTTTCATGCGTTTGTTTTCTTCAGTGTCCCCAGGCAAATTCTCACCTAATTCACTCTAACCCATCATTCACTCTCTCTAACAGAACTCCTCCCTTCTATTTTCTGCCTCAGCTATAGGCCAATCAGTTGTTTATTTACAGGTGAAGAATCCAAAATTACAACTTAAGACAAATAGCTGAATGACTGTCCAACGAGTGGCTCCAGAGTATAAATAATTTCAATACAAACATGGTGAGCTGAGTTTAATCCTTAGTTCCCATATAGTCAGAGAAAAACAACTCCCTAAATTCATCCTCTTTCTGAACACGTGCATTGGAATTTTGCTTAAGCACACACATGTATACATACATAGACACAGAGAGAGAAGCACATTAAAATCAACTTTCAAAAATCAAGCTGAATGACAGCAAGTTCCACAGCAACTTATAGGAAGGTATATGCAACTTTCTGGAAGTCAAAGGACAAAGTCTTTTCAGATTTTCTTAGCAGAGCTTTTATTTAGCAGAAGCATTTCATTCTCTTCCTTATGATCTTCCTTTTTGTGGTTTTATACAGAAATTGATTTGTAGCAAACAACCCATGTTACTTACTTTAATCCATAATTGATTAAGTAAAAAGAAAGAGAATAATATGTACTTCCATAGAAAATCAGTTAGAGCAGAAGTAACTTAATTTATGAATTCAATATTGCAAACTGTTGAGCCAGCTCCGACAATGGCAACTGTGCTTTGAAGATTGTTTATCATCAACTGAATCAGCTTGGTGCTATCAATCATTGTTCCTTCAAAGTATTTTGATGAAAATATAATGGGACCAAAATAAAACATTTAATTATGTGTCATTGTGTGAATGAGTAAGAACTGGAGAGTAGATCTTCAAGAAATTATTCATGCTCTCAAAGAAGTGTACAAGTCAGAAAAAAAAAAGTTAGCTTCTGAGTGTAGAAATGGTGATGGCGATCACTCTCAATGTGTTTGTGTGTACAGCCTCTAGACAAAAGCAGTAAAGATGTCATCAGCCACTATTTCAATTTGGAAACTTCTAGGTAATTCCCCCTTTATGCTTTGATTTGTGTAGTGTGTTGTAGTCTTAGCAAATTTCTGTCACTATTATTTAAGAACTGGCTGGAGAATTATAGGAAAGTTACAGGCATGAAACACTTAGAAATTTGACATATACATAGACCATAAGCACTTTCTTTTCTTTTCTGCCTAGAGTGCTGTTTACCCTTTCCTAAACTACTCTATGTCAGAAAATACTCTCTAAGGTTACATCAACAGGATTACTTTTTCTTCTTGCCCTTAAAATCCAGAAGTACTTGGCAAATATCTGGCAGAATCTAGAGACCAGAGATGGCCAGCCCAGACTTTTATATCCAGCAAAGCTTTTAATCACATAGATGGAGGAGAAAAAGACATTTTATAAAAAATACCAAATTTAAATAATATGTTTACACTAACCAATTCCTACAGTGGATACGAAAAGGAAACCTACAATACAACAAAAGAAATTACACCCACGAAAACAAGGTAATAAGAAATTGCACACAAGTAAAACTAAAAGGAGGGAATCACACACACACTCACACTACCATCATAACATCAAAATTACAGGAATCAACAGTCATTGGTAATTAATATGTCTCCATGTCAATGGACTCTATTTCCTAATAAAAAGACAGAAGCTGACAGAGTGGATGTAAAAACAGGATCAATTTTATTTATTTATTTATTTATGCATACAAGAAACACATTTCAGCAACAAAGATAGACATTACCTAAGAGTAAGGGCTAGAAAAAGGATTTACAAGAAAACAGACCCAGGAAGTAAGCTGGAGTGGCCATCCTACTAGCTAATAAAATAGATTTTTAGTCAAAATTAATCAAAAGACACTTCATATGCATCAAAGGAAAAATCCATAAAGGAGACATCTCAATTCTGAACAACTATACTGCAAATGGTAAAGCAGTTGCATTTATAAAAGAAACATTGAAAAGCTTAATGATATATTGAAACCCACACATAACAGTGGGAGAATTTAATACCTCAGTCTCACCAATGACAGGTCATCCAGAGAGAAACTACACAGCAAAATAAAGAAACTAACAGATGTTATGAATCAATTAGACCTAACAAATATCTACAGATCATTTCACCAAAACACAAAAGAATATACTTTCTTCTCAGCTTCTCAGGGAGATTTCTCCAAAATTGACTACATACTTGGTCACAAAGCAAGTCTCAACAGATACAAGGCAATTGAAATTACTCCTTGTATCTTATCAGACCACCATTTATTAAAGCTGTACTTCAACAACAGAAAGCTTACAGAGCCAACGAAACTGAATGACATTCTTCTCAATGAAAATGTAAATAAAGTAAAAAATAAAGAAATTAAATTTTTTCTAGAATTCAATGAAAATGAAAGCACAACATACCCATATTTATGGGACAAAATTAAAGCAGTGTTAACAGGAAAGTTCAAAGCACATAGTTTCTTCATGAAAATAAAAATAAAAATTAGGGAGATCTCATGATAGCGAATTAGAACTAGGAAGCTCTACAACAAAATACACAGACACCCAAGAGGAGTAGATGGCAGGAAACAGTCAAATTCGCAGCTTAAAAAATACATTAGGAACAATAGAACAAGGCAAAGAATCAAATGAAATCGAGAGTTGATTCTTTGGAAAAATCAACAGGGTAGACAAAGCCTTAGTGAACCTAGCTAAAAGGAAGAGAAAGAATATCCAAATTAACCAATTAGAAATGAAAAGAGGAATATAACAACAGACGTTCAGGAAATCTAAAAAAGTCATTAAATCTTACTTTAAAAACTTACAATCCTTAAAATTGAAATCTTACCCAAAGTCATTTATAGATTCAGTGTAATTTTCATCAAAATCCCAACACAACTTTATACAGACCTTGGAAAAGCAATCCTCAACTTCTTTGGGGGCGGGGGACTAGGATAGGTAAAACAATCTTGTACAATAAATGAACTTCTGAAGCTATCATCATCTCTGATTTCAAGTTCTACTACAAAGCAATAGTAATGAAAACAAAACTGCATAAAAACAGACAGATTGGTCAATGAAATTGAATTAAAGACCTCAACATAAAACCAGATTCACTAAATCTGTTAGAATAGAAAGTGTGGATCAGCCTTGAACTCGTTGGCATAGGAGACAACTTTGTGAACAGAACACTGACAGCCCAGGCTGTAAGATCAACAATTAATAAATGGGACTTCATGAAACTGAAAGACACCAGTCTTACATCTAACAGAATGAAATATCCAAAAATATATAAATAATTCAAGAAATTAAATACCAGCAAACCAAATAATCCAAATAAAATTGGGTACAGAGTTAAACAACAACAACAAAAAAACTAGTTTTCAAAATTCTAGGATTAGAGCTGGGGTGCAGCTAAATGGCAGAGAATGTTATTAGCACTCGGGGAACCACTTTCCCTGAGTTCACCACCAGCCATTGAAAAGTATAGAACTACTAAAAGATTGAAGAATGTTGTTCAGGACTGGCTGCAATGTCCTCCTCTGTGGCCTAGCAAGGTTGCTCCTCCTGGAAAGGGGGATGTGGGGGAAGAGGGTCGAAGAGCCAGCCATTGAGTTCATGTCAGAAATAGTCCCTGTTCCCCTTACTAGGGTACTCACTTGGATAATGAGCTACCATGGCAGCCAGTCCTGAAGAGACCTGATAAGCTAGGGTCAGATGGAAGGGGAGGAGGTCCTCCCCTATCAGTGGACTTGGAAAGGGGTAGGGAGGAGATGAGGGAGAGATAGGGGAATTGGGAGGGAATGAGGGAGGGGTCTACAGCTGTGATACA
>JAQQSO010002918.1:0-13986 GCA_028658305.1 Pachyuromys duprasi
TTTCAGCAAGGGCACCATCTGAATTTGCTGCCTTGCCCTGTGATGCTGAGTAGGGATAGGAAGCTAGCCACCTCTAGCCATTTGCACCCTAGCTTTAACATTAATAAAAAATCCTTTTATTTCCAGAACATCTTGCATTTTCTGTTATGGACTTTGTAATAATCATTCATGCTGAGATGTCACAAAACCAAATTTGAAAACTGCATGTAACCAGTAGCTTTAAGGGTGATGTTAGGGCTCCTGATAGCTCTCCATGCCAAAGCCACCTCCCTCCATCTTACAGATGTTTCTAGACAAGCTTTTTAAAACATTAGGGTATCATCTTTCCAGGGTATCTGGGCTCCCAGGGAGATGCAGGACTGGCTGACATTCTATATTTGATTTCTACATTAAGAGTGAAAGCCATAAAATGGGCTTGGTTTTCTGTTGTTGTTGTTGTTTTGTTCTCTTTGGGGGGGATGAAAACAGCTACCAAAAATGTAGGAAAATCTGGTGTTTGACCCAAGAAAGCCAGATAGTTAGCACAGTGATCATATATATTTTCTCTCTGTGATGTCCCTTTTTCTTCTTTTGTCTAGAGGCATCTTCCAGGCAATTCTTCAACTTTAGAATATGTGGTCCCACCAGAGAAAGGGATGGACAATCTAACTACCTAGATGTGCTTTATCCTTGACATTTTAATGGCCCTGGCTTCTGCCGCTGTATCCTGACCTTGAATATCCGCAGAAGGGATTACCTTATCAGCCAGATGTTCATAGCTTCAGCCCAGAATCTGCAGAAGGCCATCTAGGAATCTGTCCATGGTTGCTGGGAATGACAAGGATACTCGTTAAAGCAAAACCTACCTTCATCTGGGAATATAATTTGTCCTCATTGAAATACCTATTCTAGCCTGTGCTATCAACATTCCCAAGAGGCATCCAAAGGTTGGAGTCCAGATACTAACTGCCCTTTTTGGCTTCCAGTTTTGCCAAAGGACCCTTGGTTCCATTCTGGGAATCAGTTTCCCTGAGAAGCCTCCTGCAGCCCCACTCAGGTGTCATGTGCCAGAAGCAGTTGATATACCAAGATAAGAAGCTATTGGCCACAGAAGGGTCCAGAATCTGCCTTGTTTGAAAAAAAAATACATGCTTGCAGATACAACACCCATGCCACTAAGTTGAAGCTTTGGTAGACAGGTGAAATGAACAAGGGAGAGCTACTCAGGTAGGGGTGGGCCAGTTGACTGTCTCACCCCCAATGTGGGATTTTAGTCAGCTTGATCTTATGCATGATCTTATCACAACTGAAGTGAGTTCGTATGTGCGACCACCTTATTACATCCTGAAAATACTGTTTCGCTGTAGACATCTGCTATGTACGGCTCTTTAAATCTTTCTTCCCCGCTCTTTAGCAATGATTCTTGAACCTTGGGAGGAGATGATGTGCCGGAGATACTCAATTCAGAGCTGAGCACTACTCAGACTCTTATTTTCACAAGTTAACCACTTACAGGTTTCTGTGTTAAGCGCTATTACTGCAGAAAGAAGCTTCTTCCATAAGGGTTGGAAAAGCTTCTTTGATGAGGGTTGGGTATAAGGAACAGTTTTTAGAAGTAGTTTTTATGCTATGTCCATTTTCTAGAATAATATTAGTTAGGTTCTCCCTTAGGGTCTATGACCGACCTTGTTATGGTTTCCTGGCACTGTTAAGGGGCTCAGGTATGAGTTCTGTCTCATAGAGCAAGTCTTAAAGCCTGCTTATACTATTTTTTGGTTGGTTACTCCAGTAACAGCCAGGCCACTATTGGACCAGTGAGTGTCTCTTGCCTGGCTGGCTAGTCATTGTTGTAGCCTGCAGGGTTCATGGTTGGGTAAGACGGATGATTATTGGTAGTATTCACAGCACCTTCCAGTACCATGAGAGCTAGCCAGGAAGGATGAAGCGTTTGCTCAGTACCGGCTTGATACCTCTACAGTGTATGACTCAGTTATGTGGTATCTTCAGCAGTCAACTCTTTTCATCAAGTTCTAAAGGATAACCAAGAACAATGGCAGTAAGTCATAGGATTTCAGGGTCTAGGGAGACCCGCTGACCAACATCTTCAAAGGAAGTAACCCATTCTTGACAATGAAATATGTGTTTGACAACTTGTAGTGTTTAGAAAAGGCCTTGACCCCCTTGTTATAGGATAGCTCCATTTAACCTCTCTCTCTCTCCCTCTCTCTCGTGTGGGTATGTGTGTGAGAGTGTTTAGTAGTGGATTTTCATGTGACTTTTCAAATGTTTTTAGTGTCTGTTATTTCCTGCTCTACTTTCTCTGATACACATCTCTTTCCTTCCTGAACCCCACTTAATCCTTTTTGCTCTATTATTCTCCATTTCCTCTTTATGACGCCTGCATCTGTCTCCCCTCCTTTGAGAGCTCTCTCCCTGTGTGGCTGCTTCCTTGCTCCTTTCTATGGGTACTCCATTGGAACACACATAGATGAAGATTCAGAGCTAGCACTAGTCAGTTGAAGAGGCAGCTCACAGATGGTGTAGCCTTGACCATCTCTACATTTGACAGAGGCTAATGTCTATACTCTACGAAAAACTCAACAAACTGAACATCAAAAGGAGAAGCAGCTCCATTAAAATTGATATGAAACTAAAAAGAGTTCTCAAAAGTGGAAATACAAGTAGCTCTGAAATATTTTTTAAAAATGTTCAATATCCCTCTAGCCACTAAGGAAGTACAAATTTAAAAATATGTCAACATTTCATCTCACCCGGTTAGAAAGCATAAGCTCAAAACAAATAGCAGAGGTGCTGCTGTGGGTGTGAGGAGAGGGGACATTTACTCACTGCTGATAGGAGTACAGACTGGTATAACCACTATGGAATTAGCCTGATGGTTCTTCCACAATGTAATGATAACCAGGGGTGGTAGTGCATACCTTAAATCACAGTACTCAGGAGGCAGAGGCGAGCAGACCATTGAGTTCAAAGCCAGCCCAGTCTACAGAGTGAATTTCAGGCTAGGCGAGAGAGTTACATGGTGAGACCTGTCTCAAACAGAGTATCACCCACAAGGAACACAAAACCCAGAAACAAATCAACCCTAGGATTCAGCTGGACCCCTCTTCAGCATGTGTGCAAAGGACTATAAATCCTAAACACACAGACACATGCTCATCTCTGTTCACTGCTCTATGAACAATAGCCAGGAAATGGAAACAGCCTAAGTATCCATCAGCTGATGAACGAAAAATAAAAATCACTGTATGGTTTCACAATGGAGTATTATTCAGCTGTTAAGAAAAATGAAATTTGCAGGTAAATAGATGGAGCTGACAGTAATCATTCTGAGTGAGGTAACTCAGACCCAGAAGCCGCTCATGTTCAATGTCCTGTGTGGACTTCTAAGTTAAAAAAATATTTATTTATTATTAATTACAGTTTATTCCATTATTTTATTAATTATACATTATTTGTATCCCAGCTGTAGCCCCCTTCCTCATCCCCTCCCAATCCCACCCTGCTTTCCTCATCTCCTCCTATGCCCCTCCCCCAGTCCACTGATAGGGGAGGTCCTCCTCCCCTTCCCTCTGACCCTAACCTATCAGGTTTCATCAGGACTGGCTGCATTGTCTTCCTTTGTGGCCTCTAAGGCTGCTCCAACCTCAAGGGGGAGGTGATCAAAGAGCCAGCCACTGAGTTCATGTCAAAGACAGTCCCCATTCCCATTACTAGAGATCCCACTTGGAGACTGAGCTGCCATGGGCTACATCTGTTCAGGGGTTCTAGGTTATCTCCATTCATGGTCCTTGGTGGGAGTATCAGTCTCAGAAAAGAACCCTGTGCCCAGAATTTTTCTGTTCCTCTCCTTATGGAGCTCCTGTCCTCTCCAGGTCTTTCTGTCTCTCCCTTCGTTCATAAGATTCCCTGCTCTCTGCCCAAAGTTTGACTATGAGTCTCAGCATCTGCTTTGATACCCTGCAGGGTAGAGTCTTTCAGAGGCCCTCTGTGGTAGGCTCCTGTCCTGTTCCGTTTTCTCCCTCTTCCAATGTTTGTCCCATTTTTCTTTCTCAGTGATGATTGATCATCTTACCCAGGGTACTCCTTGCTTAGCTTCTTTAGGCATACAAATTTTAGTATGTTTATCCTATATTATATGTCTAATATCCACTTATAAGTGAGTATATACCATGTGTGTCTTTCTGCTTCTGGGATACCTCACCCAGGATGATCTTTTCTAGTTCCCACCATTGGCCTGCAAATTTCATGATTTCCTTGTTTTTCATTGCTGAGTAGTATTCTATTGTGTAGATGAACCACAATTTCTATATCCATTCCTCAATTGAGGAACATCTGGGTTGTTTCCAGAATCTGGCTATTACAAATAAAGCTGCTACAAGCATGGTTGAACAAATGTCCTTGTTGTATACTTGAACATCTTTGGAATATATGCCTAGGAGTGATATAGCTGGATCTTGAGGTAGCACTATTCCTAATTTTCTGAGAAAGTGCCAGATTGATTTCCAAAGAAGTTGTACAAGTTTACATTCCTACCAGCAATGGAAGAGAGTTCCCATTTATCCACATCTTCTCCAGCATATATTGTCACTTGAGTTTTTTATCTTAGCCACTATTATGGATGCAAGGTGAAACCTCAGGGTCCTTTTGATTTATATTTCCCTGATAACTAAAGATGTTGAGCATTTCTTTAAGTGTTTCTCTGCCTTTTGATATTCCTCTGTTGACAATTCTCTGTCTAGCTCTGTACCCCATTTTTTAATTGGATTGCTTGATTTGTTGCTATTTAACTTCTTGAGTTCTTTATATATTCTGGATATTAGCCCTCTGTCAGATATAGGGTAAGTGAAGAGACTTCCCAATCTGTAGGCTGTCATTTTGTTCTGATGACAGTGCCCTTTGCTTTACAGAAGCTTTTCAGTTTCATGAGATCCCATTTATTGATTGTGGTTCTTAGGGCCTGTGCTGTTGGTGTTCTGTTCAGGAAGATGTCTCCTGTGCCAATGAGTTCAAGGTTCTTCAACACTTTTTCTTCTAACATATCTAGTATCAGAGTCTGGTTTTATGTTGAGCTATTTGATTTACTTGGGCTTTAGATTTGTGCAGAGTGATAAATATGGATCTATTTGTACTTTTCTACATGTAGACATCCAGTTAAATCAGTACCATTTGTTGAAGATGCTGTCTTTTTTCCCTTGTATGGTTTTGGCTTCTTTGTCAAAAAAGCAAGTGTCTGCAAGTGTGTGGGTTTATTTCTGGGTCTTCTATTCGGTTCCAGCGATCCACCATTCTGTTTCTATGCCTGTGCCATGCAGTTTTTATTACTGTTCCTCTGTATACTATTACTACTGTCTCCACTTTGGATCAGGGATGGAGATATCTCCAGATGATCTATTGTTGTACAGGATTGTTTTAACAATTCTGCTTTTCCCCATGTGAAAGTAAGAATTGTTCTTTCAAGTTCTGTAAAGAATTATGTTGGTATTTCGATGGGAATTGCATTGAATCTGTAGATTGCTTTTGGCAGGATGGTCATTTTTACTATGCTAATCCTACCAATCCATGAGGATGGGAGATCTTTCCATCTTCTGATATCTTCTTCAATTTCTTTCTTCAGAGACTTGAAGTTTTTTCAAAAAAGTCTTTCACTTGCTTGGTTAGAGTCACCCCAAGGTACTTTATGTTATTAGTGGCTATTGTGAAGGATGTTGTTTCCCTAATTTCTTTCTCAGCCCTTTTGTCTTTCGTTTACAGGAGAGCGACTTTATTTTTTTGAGTTGATTTTGTATCCAACCACTTTGCTGAAGGTGTTTCTTCAGCACCTTCAGCAAAGTGGCTGGATATACCTTTTCTCTCTCTTTTTTTTTGTTGGGTCTTTTTGTGGTTTAGATATCAAGGTGACTGTAGCTTCATAGAATGAGTTTGGTAATGTTCCTTCTGTTTCTACTTTGTGGAATAGTTTGAAGAGAATTGGAGTTAGCTCTTCTCTGAAGGTCTGGTAGAATTTTGTGCTGAAACCATCTGGCCCTGGGCTTTTTTTTTTCCTGGAAAGGAGCCTTTTGATGATTGTTTCTATTTCCTTGGGGGATATAGGACTATTTAATATATTTACCTGGTCTTGATTTAATTTTGGTAAATGGACTCTATCAAGAAAACTGTCATTTCATTTAGATTTTCAAAATTTGTGACAGACTTGTAAGTTTTGTGTCACTCATTTGCATACATTTTACTCCCCTGGCTTCATGTCTACATGACCCCCCCCACACACACACCTGCCATTATAATTAATTGCATTTTCCCAGTAAGAGTTCAGCACAATATTCTTTAGGTAGCTGTCTGTCAGCAGAACTCTGGGTTTTCTGAACAACTGGTAGAGGCAAGAAAGGTGGGTAAATCACCTCCTGAGCTTGAAGCTTGGGGAATAAAGACCTAACCCTTCTGGTGTTGCCTGGGTGAGGCAGAGTACCCTTTGCAGGCAGGTCACCCCTGCTGTGAGTGGATGCAGTCATGCTTGTGCAGAGAAATGTAGCTTGTTGGATATAAACCTTATGCTACCCTCTCCACTTTCCTTGCTAGCTCAGAGGGTGTACACGGAAGCCGAAATGAACCATGAAATGTGTTTATTTTGTGGCATAGACAGTGAGATTGGTTTTAACAGCAGGAAGAAATAAGCTCCTTCCATAAATTAATTCAGTTGTAGTGACAAAGCATTCAGACACCAGGACGCTGTGGCTGGCAAGAGTGAAGCCTGGCTGGCTGTGTGTAATTAAAACAGAGGAGCCCTCCTTTCCAGGGACATGAGCCAAAAAAGAAAATAAAATGATCGCTCAACATGGATTTTCTTTTCCCAATTAGTTCAGGAAAATGCTAATTAGTTGAGTATATTAATGAATCATGTTTCTGAAACAATAAAGTTGGGGGCTTCACCCCCTCCTGCTATCGGCACTTGATGTCTCTCAGGTCCAGTGTCTTTAGCACAAAACAAACAGCGGAGCCACACCGATTTCTGACTCAGCAATGTGATCTAAGGAAAATGTGCACACCCAAACGGGAGGCAAGGCAGCTGACTTCCCTCACAAGCCTCTTGTTTGTGATTTGCCAAGCGGTGTGGAAACACATCACAGTCATACACACACCACACCGCATATACACCACCACCCACACACCTCACACCGCATACACATACACATGCATACCACATCCCACATGCACCACATCTCTCACACACACACAACTCACACCATATACCACACACACATACAAACACATACATACACACATACCTCACATCATACATACACACGCTTCTCTTTTTTCTCTCTCTCTCTCTTATACATACAATTCACTTTAGTTTTGTCACAAATACTAGGCAATAGTGGGCTCAGTTAGAGAGGGACAGGGTGACTAGTGTCCTAGCTGGGGACATAGGACACTGGGGAAATAAGGACTAATTTTGAATTAGGAAAACCAATGTCTCACAATCTGAAAAGTCCCTCCCACACACATTTCCTGGTTTCTGTTTCTCCATGGCCAGAAGGGAACACACCTCAAATCCCTTTCCATAATAAAACTGTGTTATTTTAAGAAAAAAGCAATATAAAATAGCTAAAAGCAATAGGATTATATATTTAATGTACAGTTATTAGATAAATTTATGACTTAAGATATGAATGTTAAAATCATGAAATACAACTACTGAAATCCTAATTAGTACAGTTCCTGACATGAAGATAAAGTCTACAGTATTTCTGAAACCCACAGAGATGTTTCTGGGTCTTTTTCCTAACCATGGTGGTAAAGATGTGTCCATTTCCTGGGGAGAAAAATACCTCAGTTTCTCATGAATTATTCTATCTCTAAGGCTGAGCCTCAGGCTATTGAAAATTATGGTGTCCTTCTCTGTTTGGAAATAATTGTCCAGGCAAGCAACGTCAAGATGACAATGCTCATCAGAGAGGCAGCTGAAGTGTTTTGGAAAAATGTTCACCTTCGTACAGGTTGGGATCAAAAAAAGAAAGAAAGAAAGTGTTAGTGTTTCGGGGCTGGAGAGATAGTTCAGAGATTAAAAGCACTGGCTGTTCTTCCCCAGGTTCAATTCCCAGCACCCACATGACAGCTCACAACTGTCTGTTATTCCAATTTCAGGGCATCTAACACCCTCATATGGAGATACATGCAGGCAAAACATCAATGCATGCAAAAACAAATTAATATAATAAATAAATAGATGGAAAAATTCTTAGTGTTTCAAACTGAGTTAGCAGGTTAGTGAGTATGAAAGACTCATGATTTACTGTCCCACCTGGTGGGACGTAAAATGAATGAAACTTGGCATGAAATGGAAAGATCTATAGCTTCCTACTCTGGTGTCACTGGCCTCCCTGCATGGCTAAAACCAGCATCAGAAGCCAACTTTGGGGCTGAGAAAAACGGTTCAAAAACTTGCTAACAAACTGTGTGGAAGGGAGGATTTTTCAGGCTCTTCTGAGACCTTGCAGTCCTGAGTGCTTTCTGTGAGATGCTGGCCAAGTGCTGTGAAGGGGACACCAAGTGTGCTAGCTGAGAATTGTCTTCAAGGATGAGGCTGGGAAGTCTGTCTTTTCCTAAACACCAGGCAACATCCCCGGTGCTTAAAGAATAGAAGTCCAAAGATAATACTAATGCTGTCTTAATTAGATTCCTTGTTGCTGTGATAAAATGTCCTGACAAAAATCTTAAAGGAGACAGAATTTATTTAGCTCAGGATGGTAGCCCTCCATGGTCGTAAAGTAATAGCAGTCGGAGCCTGCACACACACTGCAGCCATGGCGCTGCAGGTCAAAAGCAGAGTGGCCTCCCAAAGCCCTGCACCCAGCCCTGGCAACAAGGCACTGCTGAAGGCACACTCAGGCTTCTACACCTATATCCCATGAATCCAGAGTGCTGTGCTTCTTCTAGGAATTGCCTGGACCTTTGGTAATAAGAATGTCTAGCCCATCAATGGTAACTTGCAGTGATTCTAGCTTGTCCAAAGTTCCGGGATAATGACTGATCTGTAACCACTGAAGAGGAACAAAGTTTCCAACTGTGTGAGCTTTGAGTCAGAGATGACTACAACAAAGCAGCCCAACCTGAAGGAACCCAGAGCACTGTCCTAGCTGAGCACTGGGATTTATCTAGAACGGCACTGACTGAGCCATGCTTTTCCTTATAGCGAAGGCGTCGACCTGCAAATTTTCATAGAGTATTACAAATCTGACGTTAATTTGGCATTTCAGAATACAAGACTTCCACTCAAACTCAAAATTTGGAAGGTGGAAGACAGCTTGGAACCCATTCTTCCATGGGAAAGCTGATCTAAAAGGTGATGTTGTTTTTCTTCTGTGAAGGAAGAGTCTGACCATATGTGGAGTGGAGGCACTCAGGCCAAAGCAGGGGGCAAAGTTAAGTGCTTTTTTTAAAGCTTCGCATGGCACTAGACAGAGTACGTAGGTGTCTACATCCGTGTGAAACAGTAGAGTGCATTGAAGCCAACGAAAATAAAAACCCAGGGGATCCCTGGAGGGTGCAGACTGCAAGAGCTTCCCCCACCCCACACCCCAGAGTATGCAGCCTAATGGGATATGGCCTGTTTCCTAATGGGATGAGGTCAGCGAGTCATACTGATAATGTAAGTTAAAGTGGGATATTTCACACAAAGAGGAGGTAGAGATCCACTTAAAGAGCTCCTGCCTTTTTATCTGACAAGTTTGAAGACCCGGGGGGGGGGGGGGAGGCAGAGAGTGGTGAATATCTGTGCTCAGCTCACATTCTCTTTAATATTCCGACCTAGGGAATGGAGCCATCTAGAGTGGGAAGGTTTTCCCACGTCAGTAAAATAAGCAAGATGATCTCTTACAGCCATTCCCAGAGGCTTGACTCTTATGTGGTTCTAGATCTTACCAACTTTGACAACTGAGATTAACCACCATACTGTTGGGAACTTTCCATCAGTGTGGATAAAGAGAAAGAAGGACTCCCTCTGCCTGGAAGGTGTGTATGTGTGTGTGTGTGTGTGTGTGTGTGTAAGGGGGAGACAAAACCACACACACACCATTGTACTTACTACAGCCTTTTCATAACAACCTCATGGGTGTGAGTTTCTTGCAGATGCAACCTTTCCCCTTAGTGTTGATGGCAACTAGGCTGGTTCTGGGTATCACCGGCCTGGGTTACTCATCAGTTATTGCTGAGGCCATTTTCATCTCTTAGAGACACAGGTGGACAGATTCCCAGCCTCCATTTCAGTAAGTGCAACTTTACCACTACGTTCTAATGTGTTAAATGTCAGTGGATCATAACTTTATAGGCCTGACCAGGAAATCCTCACTCATCCCTCAGCCTCCTCCCCCATCTACCTGAAAACAGAATGCCAATGTCCAGGACAACTGTGGAGGAAGTTCCAAGGGGAAGATGGCAGAGAACCTACAGCCTGGACCTCCAGATGAATCCTTCCTAATGAGCACTGCACTCTGAGAATAAAATATAGAGTTAAGCTGCTGGGGTGATGGGGTTAGTTCATCATAGCTGCTAGGGGCATGTGCAAGTGTCTGCCTGGGTACCAAAAAATCATGCTTTGCAGTGCTGATGTTCCTGGAAGTTTTTGATGTCTTTCCTAATTAAGTTAAACCATCCACTGTGCCTCTGAAACCAATTTCTGCAGTCTTAGCAGATGAATAAATCATGGGCAAAAATCACTGGACAAATAAGTAAATAGGTCTGCCAGAAGGAGGTGCCCAGGAGGGCAGTGTGGAGCAAGATGGCAGAGTAGCTCCTCTCCTGAGCCCTCCTGGTGGTGTGCAGAACTACTTGAAGCTGCCAGTGATTAACTCTTTGGGAAGTGAGAGACCTGAATGAGCACTCAGGCCCCCAGCTATCGGATGTGGTTAACAAGAGGCCCAGAAAGAGAGGGGCCTGCTCATCGGTACTGGATGAGCAGACTTCCCAGGGAGCTTGTTCTAATTTCTGAACAATAAAATGACATGATTCATATAACATAAAATGACTGTGCCTAAGATCATTAACCAAATAACAGAAGGCCCAGTAAGGTGATGAAAGTACTTTAGAATTTGTTTTAAAGAAAGGAGTTATACAGTTGGCCACAAAGATCACTCTGAAGTAAACCCACAATTACATAGAAAACTGGAAGAGCTTGCAAACAATAAAATACAGCTTTTATTTATTTATTTTTAACCAGAGAGAGAGAGAGCTACATGGGATATGTAGCTCAGTGTCTAATTCTGTGTGGGCAGAGCTAGACACAGATTTTCTCCCCGGTGTCACTTGTAAATCCTTACAGGCACACCCCGTGCCACTTATGAATCCCCACAGGTGCCAAACACCACTGCCTTTTAATGTGCGAGAACATGACACCCCCTTCAGGCCTTATTTCCAAGTTTTCCTACTCCTTCCCCCATTTGGGATCATAGACAATCTCCATAGATCTTTCTCACTCACGGGAAATAGTTGGTCTCACTCTGTATAAGTCTGATTATCTTTAAAAGTGGTTTTAAGTCACCATAACGTTCCTCTTCAACATATGGATAAAGAAACTTACAAATCCAGAGCCTTGACTTCTGTCTAGAAATTTAAGGCCTCTGAGACTGAGCATTACAGACTCCATTATTTGACCATCTAATCCCGAGGCTAGAAGTCAAGCCCCTGGGTTTCTGCCTGACGTCACAGGTGACGCCTAGAACTGCACTGTCATAGAAGATGTGACAGGTTATATGGGCCTGCAATCTCTGGTGAGCCCACCTGTAAACCACAGCTCTTCCAGGCAGGGCTTCTCATAGCCTAAATCAGGATGGTCCAGATCGGGCCCTAGCTGCACCAGTGACTTTTTACAGTCAATCTCGGGACTGTAGACAAAATTTCCACTGAACCTTTTCAAATAACCATACCACTGTGCACCTCGGTGACAGTATGAGTTTCTGGGTTCCGAGGTGTCCCTTCATCAGGTATCATCACAAGCCTTGTCCTTTTGGTTTTTGGTAGCAGACTGTACTTCTTCACCTATCTGAAGTAGGATATTGAAGGACGTGCAGAGCTATAGTTAACTTTTGCCCTGGTTAGGTTTGGGGTTTTTTGTTGTTGTTATTTTGTTTGTTTGTCAGTTTGACACACTGTGTCACAGTTTGACACAGTGTTTCTAAACCTATGGGTCATGACCCCTTTGAAGGTTGCATATCAGCTATTCTGCCTGTGTGATACTCATAACAGTAGCAAAATTTTTGTGGTGGGGGGTCAGTCCAAGATGAGAAACTGTATTAGGGGTCACAGCTTTAGGAAGGTTGGGAACCACTGGGCTAGAGATCTCAGGGGAGAAAATACTTTGATTAGCTTGGCCTCATAGGCAAGCCTGTAGGGCATTTTCTTGATTAATGATAGAAGTGGCAGGGCCTTGCCCACTGTGAGGGTACCATCCCTGGGTCCTGGGTTGTGTAACAAAGCAGACTGAGCAAGCCATGAGAAGCAAGCCGGTAAGCAGCACCCTGCATGGCCTCTGCATCGAGGTTTCTTGAGTGTCCTTCACAGCTTCTGCTGAAGATGGTCTGTTAGCTGTCAGCTAAGTTATCCCTCTCCTCCACAAGTTGTTCTTGGTCATGATGTTTTATCACATCGATAGAAAGCAAACTAGGACAGTAAAAATCAAAACGGAGGAGGGTTAGATGTTCTGTTGGGATATAATATTCTTTTTATAAGAAGCTAGTTGATGTCTGTCTTGGGCAAGGACACGTTATTGTCAAAGTGTTGGAAAATGTCTGGAATCTCCCAATATCCTCTATAAAGTTTATTTCTTCTGAAACATTGGTGATATTTTGCCCACATGTACTCATATTTTTTTTTTTGACAGGTCACTTTTGTTGTTCAGCTTTTACAACCACGCTAAGTCAACTTACTAATACCCAAAGTGAGCCTAATTCTTTTTAGGTGTTCTTTCTCTCTAAGATTACTAAATAAATATTTATAAGCCCCTTATGGGAACTCTGAGACATCAAAAGATACGTAAGGTGTGAAAGGCACCCTATTTTTTTTCCTTTAAATTATGATCTGATTTCAGGATGGCTAAATGATGAGTTGGGAAAGATCTGAGTACCCAAGACTGTAGCAATAGTTTGCCTGCCAATTAGAGTGGTTATGGCATATTTGATGACTACTGAAGAAGGTGGAAGAATTTCCTGGAACCTCAGATCATTAGTAATCAAGGGTGTGATGAAGTCATATGATGCACAGAGAACTATTTCAATGGGAACTGGCATCCTTGCAGTCTTGCAGATAAACAGATGCACATAACAGCCTTTGCCTTGTTCCCAAGAGCCCAATGCCCCCAGATCAAGTTACCATGTGACTGATATGTAAGCATACACATGGTATATTTCTTAGCCTAGGCTGGCCTGGAACTCCTATGTAGCCCAAGCTAGCCAGTAACTTATGGTGTTCCTTTTTCCTCAGTCTTCTGATTGCTGAGATTGTAGGAGTGAAACACCACATCTGGACCCATTTATCCTTTTAACTGGGAGAGATACAATTCTCATTTTTCTAATATCAGATCCCAAAGTACAGCTTCTCAGATCCTCATGTTCTGCTTATTAAACTCAGGGATGCTTGCTGTTATGCTGCATCATAATCCATCTTTCTTTAAACCAGCTGATGAATTCCATCTTAATGAAATAGCAAACAAGAAGGAGGAGGGAGGGAAGAAAGGAAGGAAGAAGAGGAAAGAAGGATTGGAGGGAAGGTGAGAGGGAGAGAAAGAGAAGAGAAGCAGGAACCAAGGGAAGGAGGAAGGGAGAGAGAGAATTAAAACTGTGAAATGCTAGCATTCATACAGACCCTAAATCTCAACAGGGTTTCTTGAACACTTTGACCATGTAGCAAAAAGGAAATTTCATTCCATAGGATCCAAACGTATGGCCAACAGGAAACCTGACAACAAGTCACATAGTCACAGTTACTTAGGTGTGCAGA
>JAQQSO010002919.1:0-13985 GCA_028658305.1 Pachyuromys duprasi
CACACACACACACACACACACACACACACACACACACAGATGTGGGGAGGTTGGCGCCCTGACAGAGAAAGGGGAGAGAGACTAAAACAGCAAGGAGCAAGAGACTGACAAAGTGGTGGGTTGGTCCTTTGAGAGCTTTTGCATGCACAGCTGAACCTCGTCTGCCAGATGCATCTGCCACATGCCTGGCAGGAGACACATGATGACATCATAGGTTACCAGGCAACCGCAAAGCCGGCTGCCTATCTACTAACAGGTGGGACCTGATATGAAGATGTACTGAATTTCTCCAGGGATGAACAGCTTTATTTTGCTGAGGAACTTGGCTTACACAGAATCCTGTAGTATAGGAATGAAGAGATTTCTTCAGTGGATTGGGGAGAAGTCAAGAAATGTAAAATTTTTTATTAAAATTTTTTCTATACAACACATTTTGTTCTTTCTTTCTCCTCCCCAAACTTCTCTCAGATGAGAAATTTTTTAAAAAATCTTTTTGGCACTATATAGAAGAGGAAAAAATGCAGTAACTGGTGAGATGAAAGAATAAGATATTTGAAGGAAGCTGGGTATCGTAGCACACACCTTTGATCCCAGCACTCAAGGAGGCAGGTGGATCACTGTGAGTTTGAGGCCAGCCTGGTCTACAAAGCAAGTCCTGGACAGCTAAGGCTACACAGAGAAACTCTAGCTCAAAAAACAAAACAAAACAAAAACAAAAACAATTTTTTTAAAGGAGATATTTTGTGGCAGGGGTTGCTTTTGGTTGTGTAATGTAGTCAAGGTGGTCTTCAGTATTTTAGGGAACTTTTGAGTAAAATCTACATTCCACAAACAGGCACTTCGCAACAGGTTATACTCTAACCTTGACATACATGCCCTTTATCCCCCCAAATATGCTTAACATCATTAGGAAAAGAAAACACAAAAGGAATCAGGTATGGTGGCATGTCCCTGTAGTCCCGCCTAACCAGGCAGCTGAAGTGGGAGGGTCAGGTGAGCCGCTTCACTCATTCTAGGTCAGCCTGCATAACATAGCAAGACGCTGTCTCAAAAGCCGATAGCATGGGAGATGGCTCAGCTGACAAAGGTTAGTTGCTCAAGCGTGAGGGCCTGAGTTCATTCTCAAGTGTCTGCCTAAGAAGCAGGTGTAGTGGCACATGCTTGTAATCCTGGCACTGGGCACCGAGAAAGAGAGATTACTAGGTCTTGTTGGCTAGTTGGTCTAGATGAGTAAGGTAGTTCTAGGTTCAGTGAGAGATGTTACATTAAAAAATAAAATGGAGGGGCCAGAGAGGTGGCTTAGTAGTTAAGAGCACTGTCAGCTCTTCCGGAGGACCTGGGTTCAGTTCCCATCACTCACATTGTGGCTCACGCCATCTGTAAGTCCAGTTCCAGCCGACATGATGCTCTCTTCTTGCTTCCAGAGGCACCAGCCATGCATGTGGTACACAGAAATATGTCCTGGCTATGGTGGTTTGAATAGGTATGGCCCTCACAGACTCACGTGTTTGAATGTATGTCCATAGGGAGTGTGGTCCAGCTAATACAACAATGGTTATCTACAAACAGAAGGCCCAAGAATCCAGTAGCTGTCCAATCCACTAGGCTGTCTATCTCAGCTAGTCTTCATCATACACTGGAATCCTGAAGAAGCAGGCTCTCATGTCAGTGAAGGAATGGACTTGCTAGCAAGTGCAAGAGCAAGCAAGCAAAGAGAAATCAAGCTTTCTTCCTCCAGGTCTTTTATTCATGCTGCCAGAAGGTGTGGTCCAGATTAAAGGTGGATCTTCTCACCTCAAAAGACCTGGATTAAGATTTGTCTTCCCACCTCTAAGATCCAGGTTAGGCGTGGATCTTCTCACTTTAAATCATTTAATTAAGAAAAAATTCCCTGACATCTAGTCCTGTCATTTGGGTTTTACTTAATTACAGATTAACTAAAGTTAAGTTGACAAGGAAGAATAGCCATCACATTGAGAGATATCAGTGAACAGTGTTAATTCCTTTTATTATTATTATTATGTTGTTGTTGTTGTTGGTGGTGGTGTGTGTGTGTGTTTACTTCCCCTATTTTGATTTGCTGGTCTGGAATTTTTTTTATTCCTTGTGTTTTATTGAGTGTAGTTAACCTCTTTTGGTTGGAGTTTTTCCCCTTAGTGCTTTCTATAGAGCTAGATAGATTTGCAGATAGACACTGCCTAAATTTGGTTTCATCATGGAATGTCTCATTTTCTCCTATTCTGATTGAGTCTGTGATGGCATTTGTGGTTCTTAGTCTGCACCACATCTCTCCAGGCCCCTCTGAGTTTTAGAGTCTTCATTGAGAAGTCAGGTGTAATTCTGATAGGTCTACCTTTACATGCTACTTGGTCTTTTTCCCTAGAATATTTAATATTCTCTTTGTTCTGTACATTTAGAGTTTTGATTATTTTGGTCCAAGGGTGGTCCTGTCTAATTGGTGTTTTATATGCCTCTTGTATCTTGATAGGCATCTTCTTTAGGCTAAGAATTTTTTCTATGACTTTATTAAAACATTTTATTGAAAAATTTGAAAAATGTTATTGAAAAAATACTGAAAACATTTTATGTGTCTTTGACCTGGGGTTCTTCCCCTTCATCTATTCCTGTAATTCTTAGATTTTTCTTTTCAGAGTGTCCCAATTTTCCTGGTCGTTTTATTCTAGAAGCTTTTTAGATTTAACATTTTCTTTGACTGAGATGTACATTTATTCTATCATGTCTTCAATGCCTGAGAGTCCCTCTTCTGTCTCTTGTATTCTGTTGACTCTGAGGTTCCTGTTTGAGTTTCCATTTCTAGATTTCTATCCGTTTACACTTTATTTACTGATCATATGTCCACTTTCAGGTCTTGAACTGTTTTATTTATTTCCTTCTACTGGTTGTGTTTTCACAGATTTCTTTAAGGAGGTTATTAATTTTCTCTTTAAGAACTCTATCATTTTCACAAAGGTAATTTTTCTTGTGCTTCAGCTATGGTGAAATACTGAATGCCCGCTTTGGTGGAGACATATCATTTTGTTGTTATTGATTGTATTTTTATGTTGACATCAAGGCATTTTGGATTGGGGAAATTGTAATTATAGATGCCAATATCTGATCTTGTCTTTGGTATTTTGTTCTTTGGTTTTTGTTGCCTTCTCTGGTTTTTAGGAGACTGTGGTGACTGTGAACTGCCTGGTAGAAAATTATTCTTGGGTCCTAAAAAGTGTGGCCACTTCCCCCTTCTTTCATAAGATTACCTGCACTCTGCCCAAAGTTTGGTTGTGAGTCTCAGCATCTGCTTTGATACCCTGCTGGGTAGAGTCTTTCAGAGGCCTTTTGTGGTAGGCTCTGGTTCTGCCCCCTGTTTTCTCCCTCTTCTGATGTCTATACTGTTTGCCTTTCTGAATGAGGATTGATCATCTTACCCAGAGTCCTCCTTCATGCTTAGCTTCTTTAGGTGTACAGATTTTAGTATGTTTATCCTATATTATATGTCTAATTTCCACTTATAAGTGAGTATATCCCATGTGTGTCTTTCTGTTTCTGGGATACCTCACTCAGAATAATCTTTTCTAGTTCCCACCATTTGCCTGCAAATTTCATGATTTCCTTGTTTTTAATTGCTGAATAGTATTCCATTGTGTAAGTGTACCACAATTTCTGTATCCATTCCTCAGTCGAGGGACATCAGGGTTGTTTCCAGATTCTGGCTATTATGAATAAAGCTAATACAAACATGTCCTTGATGGGCAAATGTCCTTGATGTATACTTGAGCATATTTTGGATATATGCCTAGGAATGGCATAGCTGGATCTTGAGGTAGCACTATTCCTAATTGTTTGAGAAAGCGCCAGATTGATTTCCAAAGTGGTTGTACCAGTTTACATTCCCACCAGCAATGGAGGTGGGTTCCCCTTTCTCCACATCCTCTCCAGCATGTATTGTCACTTCAGTTTTTGATCTTAGCCATTCTGATGGGTGTAAGGTGAAATCTCAGGGTTATTTTAATTTGCATTTCCCTGATGACTAAGGACATTGAGCATTTCTTTGCCATTTGTTGAGCTCTACAAGGAGAACAACACAACCCAAAAATCTGGGCCCAGGGGTCTTTTCTGAGACTGATACTTCAACCAAGGACCTTTCATGGAGATAACCTAGAACCCCTGCGCAGATGTAGCCCATGGTAGCTCAGTCTCCAAGTGGGTTCCCTAGCAAGGGAAACAGGGGCTGTCTCTGACATGAACTCAGTGGCTGGCTCTTTGATCACCTTCTCCTAACAGGGGACCAGCCTTACCAGGCCACAGAGGAAGAGAATGCAGCCAGTTCTGATGAGACCTGATAGGCTAGGGTCAGATAGAAGGGGAGGAGGACCTCCCCTATCAGTGGACTGAGGGAGGGGCAAGGGAGGAGAAGAGAGGGGTAGGGTGGGATTGGGAGGAAATGAAGGAAGGGGCTACAGCTGGGATACAAAGTGAATAAATTGTAATTAATAAAACATAAATTAATAAAAAAGAGTGGCCACTAGGGGATCCAGGTAAACGTGTTTCTGGGTATTGGGAGCTGACAGTGGGGAAAGGAGATGGGCTTGGGGGCGGGGGACTGGGAGTGTTCAGGCAGAAGGAAAGCAGGATCTGCTTAGTTCCCTGGGAACTGGGGCAGAAAGCGAGGAGAGGCCACAGCAGATCTCCTATAGAGCTGGGGGGTGGGGGTTGGGATAATATTAGACTTGGAGGAGTAAAGGGAAAGGCGAAGATCTGCAACTAGCCTAGTTGCTTTTCTGCCCAGAGTGGCACCTGTGGGTTCTCCTGATGGTCTGGGGGCCTGGGATAAAGCACCAAATGAGGGAAGAAATTAGGTAGGGAGAGCATCTGTGTGGCCCACTAGAGATGGGGCACAGAGGTGGCTGAATCTGGCCATCTGCTCCAGAGCTGGGCATGACACTGGAGGTGTTGGATTTGGAGGGGCTGAGGGAAAGATGAAGATCTGTAGTCAGCCTCACCTGCTTCCCTAGTCATTGTTTATTTTTATTTATGTGTTCGTGTGTGAGTATAAGTCCAGTGTGTGTTTGTGTGTGTGACTGTGCCCGCAGAGGCCAGAAGCAGGCATTGGACCCCCCAAGAACTGGAGTTACAGGTGACTGTAATCTGTCTGCCTTGGTTTTTGTTTCTCTGTGCTTTTAATCTGCTCTGTTACCTTTTCGTTTGTTTATTTTAAATTTCTGGTTCTCCTGCTAGGTTTCTTTCCTTGGAATATCATCTTCTTTGTTACTCTACGTCCCCTCATTCTCAGAATTGTTCAATAGAACCTAATTTACCACCTTACCCCCAGAAGTCCAGTGTCATAATCACACTCAGTAATACTAACAATAATTACAAGTAAAATAATTTTTAAATACCCAGATCATATTAATTTTTCCAGGTATTAAAAAGTTTATAGAAATAATTTTACAAAATCCACATATTACAGGTAATGATGATTTTCACTTGTCTTACATTCTTTTTTTGTTTGGTTTGGTTTTGGTTTTGGTTTTTTTGAGGCAGGGTTTCTCTGTGTAACAGTCGGGGCTGTCCTGGAACTCCATTTGTACATCAGGCTGGCCTCAGACTCACAGAGATCTGCCTGCCTCTGCCTCCCAAGTGCTAGGATTAAAGGCATGGGTCACTACTGCTCTGCTTGGCTTATATTTTATAACAGTTACATCTTCTGTTAATATTTCTTTTCTTTCTTTTTCTTATTTTTGGGTAGGATCTCCACTGTGTAGTCCAGGGCGGCCTTGACCATCTTCTTTCCTTAGACTCCAGAGTGCTCGTGTTTCAGACAAGTGCTACCACACCCAACAATGCTATTGCTCTGTGATTCTGCACTGCCTCCCTCAGGAGGGCGTCCAGGCTCCTCTGGGCACCGGGTTGGGAAGAATAAAGTGGAGCTGAAAAGAGTGAGTCAGAAGGATCTGGATCTGAAGGGGAGTGTGGCACAGGGGTGGAGGGTTGCGGGGAGGGCAGGGTTGTTCTTCTTCCCGGTACAGTTCTTTTGGGTCAACTTCTTTCTTTCAGAGCATCCGGGCACCTGGATCATGCACGCAGGCACTGAGGAAGAAATGAAGGCCAGCCGGGCCCGGCGGCCGGAGAGTCCCAGTCTGGTGGTGAATGTCTGCAGAGTGAAAGCCTTCTCCAAAGCAGCTGGAGTTCTCCCAGTGAAACAGCAACTCTTAGACGATATTTGGTGAAACAGTATGTGTGCTTTGTTCCGGGCAAACTAGGCTCCTACCTTTAATCTTCTCTCTGTAATACCATTATATCGTATTAATCAATCAAGGCATTAATCCCTTGACTAGGCCAAGGCCTTTATAATTACTGATACCCCAAAGGTGTGCTATAATAATCTTCTAGGCACTTATTAATACAATCAGGTTGACAGTATTAACTAACTTTAGGCATTATTATTTAACACAATTCTTATTTTGTAATGAATGTGGTGAATCTCATGTAATTAATTGGATACTACCTGTATACAAAAAGCACTTTAGCGAAGTCTGCTGTGGGCTGTCAGTCATTTCTTCTCATGATTACCTGACTGACAATAGCTGCAGTGTGCTGACATGGCCGAGCATCAGAGAGTGTTATTATTACTCTGGGAAAAGATGCCAACTCAAAATCTCAAGGATGCTTTCTACTGACCGCGTATCATTACTACACTCCTGTAAAGCCAAGAACAAACAAACAAACAAAACCAAAAACCAAAACACAAACAAACAAAAAAAACCCAAACAAAACAAGTAAGTCAAACCTATAGGCAACTAGTTAAATGCTACCAGGCTTGGAGGGCACCAGGGCTGAACTCCGCTCTCACAGTCAATTACCCGTAAAGCAAAGGGCTAAAACAGCAGGGCTTTGATTACTAGTAGGAAGAACAGGGTGTGAGTCATGTCTCCAACTCTTGACAGCGTGAGCTTCCTGGAAAGCCGTTAATAAGTAACTATCCAAACCCAACTCCAGGAGGCTTAAACCTTGTGATTATCATCTGGAGGATTTTGGTAAGGCACACAGACATGCCAGTTCTTCCTCTTGGAAGAGTTGATCCAAATAGGTGTGTCAGATCATCTGGGCAGGACAAAGTCCCCCAGAAAACACTGCTTGTTCTTGAGGGTTCTCAAATGCTATAGATGCCTAAAGTGTCAGTTAAGACAATGGTCTCTGGTCACTGCCTGATCTCACTCCTTGAGAATCATTTATGTTCTGTAATAAGCTCTAATGTCTAGTTCTTCAGTGAGGGCCTCATCTGAATTCTTTCAATGATCCTAATGACTAGGGAGATGAGGGAGTTCACACCTAGATCCTGATGTGGCCTTCAGACTTTAGTACAACTGACTCCATGACGGAAGTACTATTCAGGCACCAGCAGCCAAAACATAAACAAGGACATCAGTCATCAAATATAGTTCTATGAATGTCTCTAATGTAATAACCTTGTTCTTTGGCTTCTGTAGTTCTGCTTCTGGCTAACTATTCTCATTAACTGAAGCATGTCACTCCAGGGTGTTTTTGTGCTTAAAAATCTCACTCAGAGGAAGTCTCTTTCTCCCTTCATCACTCTAATCCCTTCCAACACCCCAACACCAGGTAGGAGAGAAAGAAGGTTAATATAGACTGCGATGTGGACCTTTTTAAAAGTAGTTCCTAGGGGGTGATTCCACTTTTCATTGTCAGGATACCAGCAGTCCAGTCAAATAGCAAAACAGCAATCCAGCAATAGCAAAAGCAGCAACAAGGTCCAGCAACAGCAGGAGCAGGATTCAGCAGAAAAGCTGGAATGAAGAGTTCTTTGGAGCTTTTTTTTTCTAGGAGCAAAGCAATGCAAAGCATTGTGATGCAAAGTGATCTCTGTCTGTGGGCTCCTATTTATATCTTCTTAAAGTCCACACAAGGATGTTTTTCAGCTGGCCAAAGCTATGGTCTCCCCACCCCAAAGATAACATGTCTTCTCACAAGGCTCCTATCACCTATGGAGAAAGCATGCTCATATCCCATATTTGGAACTACAACCAAAATATAATCCACACAACACAACCAAAACTTCCACTACCTTGTAGCTCAGGGCTACAATGGGATCCTGAACACCTAGTGTAGTCTCTGTTATGCTAATAAAGACTTCTATTGGTTTACACCCATGTCTGAACAGTCTCCTTTGGTAGATACCCCATAACACAGGCCCCCAAAACACCTGTGTTAGAGCTTTTTAGAGGAACAGAACTGATAGAATGAGTCTATCTATCTATCTATCTATCTATCTATCTATCTATCTATCTATCTATCTGTCTATCTATTGAAAGGGGATTTATTAGAATGACCAACAGGTGGCTGTCTACCAACAGAAGGTTCAAGGATCCATTAGTTGTTGAGTGCATGAAACTTATGTCTCAGCTGGTCTTCAGTATATACCAGAATACTGAAGTAGTAGGCTCTAATGCCAGTGAAGGAATGGACTTGCCAGCGAGAGCAAGAACAAGCATACTTATGGCTCCTGACAACATGTGTACAAAGGAGAAAAGTATTGAAGTTGTAGGGAGGTCCAGGTAGGTGCTGAGAAGAGACAAATAAAGTAAGGTCCAGTTACCCTGACCCCACACTTCTTTCTACCTGGAGCCTCATCTGGCCTGCTAAGTATCAGCGTCTCCCTTCTCCTAAAAAAGGATGTTTTCAAAGTCTTGAAAGGATGTTTTAAGGTCTATGTGTTCTTCCCTCCATGATGGGAGAGGATCAGGCATGTAAACTCCGTAGCCTGCACATGATGTGATGAAACTGCAGCTTTTTGACTTTAAAAGCTTTCCTGCACTGTACAAAAGTAAGTACTTACCCTTTGGTCAAAGACTATAACGAATAAAGTAGGCATGGATTATTGTCTTCTTTTACATTTTTAAAATTACATTTATTTTGTGTTTGTGTGTAAGCACATGCCACAGTGTGTATGTGGAAGAGGGGTTGGTCCTCCTTTCCCCATGTGCATCTAGGGACTGAATTTAGGTCATCAGGTTTGGCAGTGGGTGCCTTTATTTTCTCAGTCATCTTGATGGTCTTGTTTGGGTGTCTTTTAAATGCTAGAGATGGAATCCAAATTCAGTTTTGAACATCATGCTCATCTGCCTTGCTAGGAGACAGCAGTATTAGTCTATAGTGTAGGACTATTTGGGCAGGAATGAAAATAATCTAAAGAGATGCTTTTGCGCTTCAGCTTGAATATCAGACAACGGACCCCAAGTTATTGGAATTTCTCCGGAGTTTCATGCTGGGGAGTGAGAAAGGTGGGGGCTTGGTTTCCACGCAGCTAGTGTACTACTAGAAGGAAAAACCACCTTCCACACACAAAAACATAATGGGCCAATGACTGGCAGGACCACATAGTGACCAGGTTTGTTTAGTTATCTACTACCAACTGACCTCTGTGTGAAGCTGAATCTCATGTCAGGACCCTGATGATGGAGTTGGGGTGGGTTGTCACTGGATTTATTGATTTGCTACTCTTCCCAATTAGGCCACATTGAATAAATCTTTTTTTTTCTTTGATTGGCATATTGAGGAGCAGTTGAGCTGACCTTGTTAGGGCTGCTAGGGCCCAAGCTTTGCTGCTAAGAATCTGCTCATAACAGCCTTCAGCACACTGAAGTTTTTTTTTTTTTTTTTCCTGTTGGGCATAGCAAATAAGCAACTTGGAAAGAAGGGAGTAGTAGGACACAAGAGTAAGTGAGGCAGTGGAGAAGGAAGACCGAAAAATGCTGAGAGCATCCTACCATAGTCCTGGGCATGCTATGTACAATTTCTTATTTAATCCAGAGGCTGGTTTATCATTTCACTTTCTAGCTTTAGTTGCATTGAATAGATTATCAATAAATATTATCATTGTTGTCACGTTTATATCAAACCCATTAAATATCTCTAAATCATGAGTCATTTTGATTGCCAATGAGTTGTGTGTCAGAAGTTCCATGAGATGTGTGTAGAAAGTACAGTGAGCTATGTGTCCTTTTAGCTATATAAACAGCATTGATCATTATGTCAACCCACTAGTTTACCAGAGATTTCCTAAATGGTAGTATTACAATTCTGTTTCAGCTCCTGGTGGCAGAATGCTCTCTGAAAAACAAACAAACAAACAAAGAAACAAAACCACAAAACACTTCTCTTATCCATATTTAGTTACCTTTCAGTGTAGTGGGAACAGGAAAGGCTATCACTTTTAAATCCAACTTTGTAGTGCTTTACTTAATTGCAGATACATTCACATTAAGATGAAAAGTGGCTTTTGCAGATGGCGCTGTCCCCTGTCACAGCTTGTTGCAGCCATGATCAAATCCCCTATGTTCTTTGACATCAAGGCTGATGGCAAGCCTTTGGCGGCGTTTCCTTCTAGCTGTTTGCAGACAAAGTTCCAGAGACAGCAGAAAACTTTGGTGCTCTGAGCACTGGAGAGAAAGGATGTGGATATAAGGGTTCCTCCTTTCTCAGAATTATTCCAGGATTCATGTGCCAGAGTGGTGACTTCACACGCCATAACGGCACTGGCAGCAGGTCCATCTACCGGGAGAATTTTGAGGATGAGAACTTCATCCTGAAGCACACAGGTCCTGGCATCTTGTCTATGGCAGATGCTAGACCAAACGCAAATGGTTCCCAGTTTTTTTGTCTGTGCCGCCAAGACTGAGTGGCTGGATGGCAAGCATGTGGTCTTTGGGAAGATGAAAGAAGGCATGAACATGGTGGAAGCCATGGAGCGTTTTGGTTCCAAGAAAGGCACGACCACCAAGATCACAATTTCCAACTGCGGACAACTCTAATTCTTTTGACTTGTGGGCATCTTACCCAGCAGACCTTTCCTTCTGTAGCTCAGGAGAGCATTCCTATCCCATCTGCCCATCTGTTTGCAGTACCCTGCAATGTCTGCTCTCAATGAAGTTCTTTGGGTTTCATATTTTCCTCATTCCCCTCCAAGTCTAGCTGTATTGCAGAGTTAAGTTTATGATTATGAATAAAAAGTAACTAAGGAAAAAAATGGAAATGACTAATAGTGTACATTGTGACATTATAGAGATTTTTTGTTTATATGTCTTAAGTTAGACACATGAAGATTTTTGGGTAAGGATAACAGCATTCACACACACTTTATGTGCACTTGTTATAGTACAAGAATTGCCACACAAGCCACTCTAGAACCAATCTCAGTAAGATATTGATAGTTTATTGAACGCATGTGTAAGTGCATGGAGAGACCAGAAGAGGACGCCAGTTCCCCTGACACTCTCAGGCAGATGAGAGCTGCATCATGTGTGTTCTGGGAACAACATTCAGGTAGCCTGGAAGAAGAGCAAGCATTCTTAACCCACGAATCATCTCTCCAGTCCTGAACCCCAGACTGTAGAGGGAAGGGGCAAGAAGTCAAGGAGTCTTGGCTAAACTGTGGTCTGGCTGATCATGATCTCAGTTCTGGTCACATGCTTTCAATGGTGGCAAAAAATTTTGTTGTTGCTAGAGGGAATAATCTCCATCTTATACCAAGGAAGCGCCCACAGTCCAGGGGCTACATGTACTTAACAGTGTGTTACCTGTTGTCCCGTGACCCTACCCCTGGTTGAGAGGGTAGTGTCATCTTGGAAAGACCTGTTTGGAAGGCTGGTCAGTTCCTGGGAGGGTTAGAGCAATGACTGAGGACTGCTAGGTGCTACCTGCAAGGACTGAAGAACAGGACATTGTAAAAGTTGGCAGCTTAGTTACCTTAGTTACCTTAGTTACCCTAATCTTGGTGTCTTCAGCCATGAAGGTAGATGGAGTATTGGTTACTTCAGATGACTACTTTTTAAATGGTTGACAGTAAGGAGTGTGGGCCTATCCTTAGGCTTTGTGAAGAGTTAAGCAGGAATCTGATATAAACTTATGAAGGCTAAGTATACAAGTAGATGGATACAAAATGAAGGTAGAAATGTCAAGCTTACTCCTCATTTTAGTTACCAAGAGGGAATCTATCGGCCCAAGTGAAGAGTCAGTACTTGTAGCAGAAATAGCCACTAAGTCTTTTTTACAGAATGTGTGTGTGTGTGTGTGTACGAACATGTAGAGGCCAGGAGATGATGTTGGATGTCTTTCACGTTGCTGCCTGTCTTAGTCAGCATTATGTTGCTGTGAAGAGGCACCACAAGAATGGCAACTCTTTGCTTACAGAAGTTTAGTCCATTTTCACCATGGTGGGGAACATGGTGGCACGCAGGCAGACGTGGTGTTGGAAAAGTAGCTAAAAGTTCTACAGATTCACAGGCAGCAGGAAGAGAGAAAGCCACTGGGTCTGGCTCGAGCTTTTGAAACCTCAAAGCCCAGTGGCACACCTTCTCCAACAAGGCCACACCTCCTAGCCTCTCTTAAGTAGTTCCACTCCGTGATGAGCAAGCAATTGAATATGTGAGTCTACGGGCCATTTTTATTCAAATTACCACACTCTTCTCTATTTTTTTCTTTCTTTTTTCAGTCTCTCATGAGCTCACCAATTGGTTAGACTCTGGTGGCTGGTAAGCCACTGACCTGGACACTCTATCACAGTACAGAGCTTGAGGTGGGCCATGCTGAGGGAGCAGTCCCTTCCACTCCATGGATTCCGCTCCCGAAGGTCCTTTAGCTTCTCCATTGCTGAGACCAGATTTCTTCTACTCCTGGCTAGACATCATGAGTCTTGGTGTGGCCTCGCAAGACAGTTTTACAAACTCAGGGGTGCCAAGGTTAACTGTTGCCTGAAAGGTCCTCAGCTGTATTACCGCTGCCGTTGGGGGTTTTATACCTGCATGCTTTCCGTTCCATGGAGCTGTGAAAAACGACGCTTCCTGCCTAAAATGTCTCACCCCAACTCCTTAGGGAACATCCCTCATTCTTTGGATGCTGCCATTTTTTGTTTCTTGTAGAAAGGTACTGATTGCTTTATGTCGACGAGGCAGTGTTTAGTATTGGAAAGAGTAGGCAGCCTCAGCTTCCTCCGAGCCCGTTTTCTCTTGTTCCCCTGAAAACATTTCCTTCTACTTCTAACTTTGTTTCTCTCCTTCCCTCTCCTCCTTACCTGAATCTTTCCTGCTATCCGAGAACACATTCAGGCTGGCCGTGGTGGTGCACGCCTATAACCTCAGCACTGGAGGCTATGGCAAGAAGACTGTCAACTTGAGGGCACCAGGGCTATGTAGCAGGTTCCAGGAAGTCTGAGGTGTAAGACCTTTTCTCAGAACAAACAGGCAAATAAGCTTCTCATTCAACACAAACAATAAACAAACAAAAAGAAAAAAAAATCAAAATTAGCCTTCAGTAAAATTCATGTACCTCAGTCTTTTCCTTGGATTCCCAAAGACATCGCCCCATACTATTTGGTACTTCTGTGTTACGAGGAGTAGGGGCGGAAGTGTTACTTATGCACATCATCGTTTAGCCTGTGTTCCTCCTGACCACCCCACCACCGCCTGACAGCACTGCACACACAGGACACTTTCTTCAGCAGCCAGCAGAGGGCAGCAGAGCACCCATGGATCTCGCTACCTTCACCAATCTGTTAAGACCAGGGAGTGCAGGAGCTCGCACTCCGCCTTGAGCCAAGACAAAGAATTTGATAATGCTTCAGTTAAAAAAAAAAAAAAAAGAAAGAAACAGTCTCAGATAAGACCCCTGTGCCCAGATATATTTGGTCCTCGTGGAGCTCCTGTCCTCTCCAGGTCATATTAACTCCCCCTTCTTTTATATGATTCCCTGCACTCTGCCGAAGGTTTGGTTATGAGTCTCAGTATCTGCTTTGATACACTGCTAGGTAGTCTTTCTGAGGCCCTCTGTGGTAGGCTCCAGTCCTGTTACTTGTTTTCTCCTACATCCAATGCCCATCCTATTTGTCTTTCTAAGTGAGGATTGATCATCTTACCCCGGGTCCTCTTTCTTGTATATCTTTTTTTGGGTGTATAGATTTCAGTATGTTT
>JAQQSO010002920.1:0-13985 GCA_028658305.1 Pachyuromys duprasi
CAAATAATGCTCAAGTACACAACAAGGACATTTGCTTAACCTTGTTGGTGGCTGCTTTATTTGTAATAGCCAGAACCTGGATACAACCCAGATGTCCCTCAGTTGAAGAATGGATACAGAAATTGTGGTACTTTTACAGAATGGAATACTACTCAGCAATTAAAAGGAGGAAATCATGAAATTCGCAGGCAAATGGTGGGACCTGGAAACAATCATCCTACGTGATGTATCCCAAAAGCAGAAAAAAAACATATGGTATATACTCACTTATATAGACCTATAGGATAGGAAAGTCAAGCTGAAATCTACATACCTAGGGAGGATATACAGGAAGGAGGACCCAGGTGGGTATGATCAATGCTCGTTTGGATGAACAAACGGGATGGACATTGAGTGGAGGAGAAAACAAGCAAAAGGACAGGAGCATGCCAAGGAGGACCTCTGCGGGGCTCAATGTAGTGATGTATCATAGCAGATATTAAGACTGGCGATCAAGACTTTGGCAGAGGGCGAAAAGTGATGACAGAAATGGAGGAGGTTGGTGAGACTTTGGGAGTACAAGAGCTCCACAAAGACCAAACTGAGCAGGGCACAGGGGTCTTGTATTAGATGCTTTCTACAATCAAGGACCACGTGTGGATGTGGCTTGGAACCCCTGCTCAGATGGGGCCCATGATAGCTCGGTGTCAGACTGAAGATGCTAGTGAGGGAAACAGGGACTGTTTCAGTCATGAACTTGATGGCTGACTCTTTGACCCTCCCCCATACATGCCAGGGAGTGACAGACTGGCTAGATCCCGGGGTAGGACATTGCAGCCAGCCCTGTGGAGACAAGATGATCTGGGGTTGGATGGAAGGGAAGGAGGTCCTCCCCCTGTTGGTGGACTTGGAGGGGATGGGGAGGAGATGAGGGAGGGAGGGGAAGGGTGGGAGGGAATGAGATAGTGGGCTATGCTTGGGATGCAAAGTACCTAACCTGTGATTGATACAAAAATAAATTAATTAAAAAACAAATCATTATAGTAGTTTGTGATATCTGACCTAAAGATTAAAAATGCCATTTAAAGAATGAAGGAAATTACAAATGTGTGCTTTCTATCCATTTACCTTGGAAAGAGAAAGCCCTAGTTGTCAGAGTTGAGTACTGGGTCACTCAAGTGGATTGAGTTTATGAATGGTAGAGAAGTAGGACTATAGTTAGTGATTAATGAATGTTCACTAAATTCTAAAATTAAACACAGAAGAAAGAGTATATGTGAAGATATTTAGTGACTACTTAAACAAGGAACTATTTAGTTTTAATTAACCAAATGCATGATAAAGTCAATGAAAACCAACAAAGATTATTCTGGAGAAATATGGACCCTCAACTTTCTGAGTCAATTACATAGAAGGTTAAAAAATAACCTTTTATCATAGCTCATTAAGAACTCTAAATCCAATTTATTCTTTTAACAAAGAAAAAGTCAAATTTTACTTCAGTATGGTTTTAGTATTTGCCACTGCAGGTTTATGAGTTTCCATTTGAAATTTATCTTGTAAGAAAAACTGTAATACGGAGAGAGTTTTTCTGAGTTTTTTTTTTTTAATTATCTCTTATTGCTTCTTTTTAGAGTCAGCAAATAAAAGCTGAAGCATGTGGAATTCCCTTTACTCAGATCACCTAAAACTTGCTCAAGTTCCTAGTTTTTCTAACTATTCTTAGATTTTCCTCTTTTAGAAGAGTCGGTAATATTTGGGAGTAAACTGTGATATTATAATAGTATAAGAATAGATTCTTTCTGTTCATTAAAACCAGAGACATTGGGGGAGCCTCCCTTTCCACTGGTACTAGGTATATGTTAAATATGATCTGTTAAAATAATTGTTAGGGTAAATGATAAACTCTTTAAATTCTTATTGTAAGCCTTCTTCTTGGTATTTGTACTCCTATATATATGCAAATACATTGGTTGGTAGAAAAAGTTGAGCCCCCCAATAGGCAACTGTTGCATTTTTTCTTACTGGCCTAGCTGATTTGAACAATAGTATTGCCAATAGCTGCCTATACTACCCTTATGCTAAGCTGGTGCACACTCTGAGTAAACCAAACAACCAACACAGCTGATCTCTCAGGCTTCTGCTTGTACAGCTTCAGACAATGGTTGTTTCAAACAGTTTATAACAGACTGTTTTTGCTATCCCCATTCTCAGTGAAGTCATAATGATCATGCAGTCATTTTCACCTATGCCAGGGGCAGCATTTCCCTTGCTGATGTGCATGATATCTGTGTGATGGGTGCTAGAAATAATGCTGTAATTGGTGCAAAACAAATTTTCATTATGTGTAATGTGTACGGTGATTGGTGCTAACATCTCTTCCCTGAGCATGTGAGGAGGGTGAAGGAGGGTGCATTGCTCATATGAGAGACCATCTGATAAAAGAATTCTCTTTTGTGTCTATAGTTAGCAGTATGTGCAGAGCTATTATCAGAAAGAAAGGAACACCAGAGGTTGCAGAGTGGTATGAACTGTCACAGTGAGCGTTGTTACCTCAAAGGTAGTAAACCAGCCGCTGATGTCAGTTGAGGAAGAAAACAGCGCAACATGCAAGGGAGTCCAGAGCAGAGAAGTGGGGGTGTTAAAAACAGAGCCACTGAGGCTGAAGAGTGATAGAATTCAAACATTCCTTGGGTGGCAGTTTGAATGAGCAATGTCCCACATTAACAGTCTTAGTTGAATACCTGGTCCCCAGTGGGTGGCGCTATTTAGAGACCCTTTAGGGTGTGGAGGAGTACATCACTGGAGTAAACTTTGAAGATGTGCAGCCTTGCTCTGCTTAAAGGAAGACAACTGTGACCATCCAACTTCCTGCTCCTGCCATGCCATGGACCCCCAGACCACAATGGTGTACTGCTCTTCTTGGATTTCTCCTTACCAAAATAATATTTATTTCAAAAATTGCATGCTAGGGTGGGACTAAACTATCAGGAAAAGAGCTAACATAGTTCCACAGGGAAATGAGCTGCAACCTTTACAATTATCATCTTCTCTATGTTAGAATTACTTTTCCATATTAATACCAGTATCTATAGGTTAACATGAAAATCAAAATCTTAAAATTATACTATGGAAGGAACTTAAGTGACTATATGTCCCCAGATACTGGTTGGATGGTCTTTCCAGGTGATGCTGAAAGGTATGCTATAATACATGTTGGCTTCTTTTTCCTGAATTGTGGCTATTAAATCACCCAGTAAGGAAAGTATTTTACAAATGGAGGTAACATATTTGTCATGAAGCATTAAGTCAATAGCATTCAAAGGCTTTAAATTAATGGGAAGGGAAATCCCCAATATCTCATTTAAAAAGAGGCAAAGAATGTTATACGTTTGAAGGAAATAAAGTGCTCTTGGCCAGTAATTGGGAAAGTTATTCTAAAATTAAAGAGATGCCAATCAAATTAAGTTGATACAGTCTACATTTACACTAGTTAAAACAATTTTTCTTTTGTTATAAAATATTAGAAACATGAAGAAAAATTGTAAACTGCTATATATAGACATCTTGTAAAATACATTGACATTACTTCATAAGATGAGCATTACATATTGTATGACTCTACAATTGATATCCTTAGGCATATGCAGGGGGAAATACCACATATAGATACCAACAGTATAATGTACTAGGATAATTATTAGCAATTCAGAGATAACTTCAATATAAAACCAAGAAAAATTACACAATTAATAAAATGTGTTCAGTGGCAAAATAAATGAATTACAGTTCTTTAGGTGAAACAGCTCTTACAGGCTCATGAAAACATGCTCCCTATGGTAACTGGTAATTGTTTTGAGAGATTAGAAGCTGAGTGTTGTGTATGGGAAAACAGCTATAAATGGATAATTTTCTGGAAAGAGTGGGTTAGTTCTTCTATGAGTAAGTTAGGTCTTGAGGAACTGAAGTAGTTACTGTGAGAATGGGATACCATGAGGCAAGTAAATTCCCTCCATCTCTTCCCTGTGCATATGTTTTTAATGTATACTTTCTTGTTCTGATGGTTTTGTCTCTTCCCACGACCTCTTAGTCCCAGTCTCTTTACTTACAAGGCTGTTTTGTTCTTCTATGATCAGTTTTACAGAGTCTGTTAGATGCTTTCCTTTCTCATCACTGTGACAGAAGCAATGGGAGTACGGAAGGGTGTATTTGACGTACAGTACTAGGTGCAGTCCATCGTGTCAGGAAAGTCATGGCAATAGGAGTTTGAGGAAAATGGTCACATAGCATCTATAGTTATGAAGCAGAGAGCGATGGGTGCTGGCACTCAGCTGGCTTTCTCTTTTAATTCATTCTAGGAACACAGCGTATACGGTGTTGTCATCCATGCTCAGGATGAGACTTCATACATGATTTAACCAAATCTAAAAGAACTCTCTCATTTGTTCTCTTAGAGATGAGAGAGTTCTCTGAGAAGTTTGTCTTTCCTGGATGGTTCTAGATCATGACAAGTTGAAAACATTAGTCATCCCATATATATCTTTTACATTTTTTTTCTGTCATACAGACTTCTCTGAATTTGTACCCCAATGTCTCAACCAGAGTACACTTTGTGGAGAGATGAAACAGATACATGACTCACCATCTCATACAGTCTTGCTACACACCAGCAGCAACTATAGACCACCCTAAAGAAGCAGACCAAGTTACAAAGCAGCCCATGGGGTATATAGGAAATAATTTAGAAAACATATGGCAGGTTGAAAAAGGCAAACTAAACTTCTCTAGAGATAAAATGAAGACAGTCATTCATAATTTAATGTGCCCAGAAGATTCTAGTCAGTAAATAAAGACTGGTAATCACTAAAGAAAAATTTGCCTCAGGAGTTAAGACTAGAAGTCAATGAAGGAGAAAGTGAACCACGGAATCCTAAAGAAATCAAGTTCAAGGTATCTGGAGAGAAACAGGATATCAGGCCACCCCTGTCAGTCTGACGAATTCATGGAGAGAGGGCAGAAAAAATAGAAGACAAATACAAAGCTGAGCTTTCTTCAGACTGACCAAGTCTGACTGAGTCTACATATTCTGTTAAACTTCAGGATGGTCTCTCTCCAGGAACATTAGTGGTAATTGTGGAAAGTATTTTTAAAAATAAAAATTAAAGCATGGTTTTTGGTTGGGCTATCAGTCTCTGCAGCGCCCCTGTGGAGTGGACATAAAACTCCTGCTCAGATGTAGCCCATAGACTCAATCTCTAAGAGGGTTCCCTAGTAAGGGGGGCAGAGGCTGTCTCTAGCATGAACTCAGTGGCCTGCTCTCTGGTTGCCTCCCTCTGGGAAGTGCAGCCTTGCCAGGCCAAATAGGAAGACAATGGAGTCAGTCCTGATGAGACAGGATAGGCTAGGTCAGATAGAAAGGAAGGTGCATGTCCCCTGTCAGTGGACTGGAGGAGGGGAATGGGAGGAGATGATGGAGGGGGCTAAGACTGGTAGGAGACAAGAGAGGGGGCCATAGACAGGATACAAATTGAATAACTTGCAATAAATAATTATAAACAATAAAAAATAAAATTTATATTACTTAATTTTATTATAAATGATTCATATAGTGTTAATGCAAAAATAAATAAATGACACCCAAGTAATCATTATTAATATAAGGTTAATATTCAGATGGCAGATATTTATGCAGGTGGAATATAATACAGATGTTAAAATGATACTTGATATGGAGGTAAACTATTATGGAATAAGATTGTGCTGTGAGTATTGATTTTTTTCTTTGTTTTTTCAAACTGTTTATTTTCTGATGTTTTGTACGTTTTTAATAGACCCCTTCTCTAGAGGCAAACAATAGTGCAAGAAATGGAATAAAAAATAATTACTCATATTTTGTTTTTTCATTTAAAAGGCATGTCCCCAATAACTTTCTTCTCTATTTATTTATTTATCTGTTTATTATAATTTAATCATTTGTATCCAGGCATTAGTCTCCTTTCTCATCTCCTTCCAGTCCTACCCACCTCCCACTTCTCCCATGCCCCTTCCCAAGTCCACTGATAGGAGAGGACCTCCTCAGCTTCTATCTGACTTTACCCTATCAAGTCTCATCAGGACTGGCTGCATTGTCTTCCTCTATGGCCTGGCAGGCTGCATCCCCTAAGGGGAGATGATCAAAGAGCCAGCAACTGAGTTCATGTCAGAGACAAACCCTGCTCCCTTTACTATGGAACACACTTGGAAACTGAATGTCCTATGGGCTTCATCTGAGCAAGGGTCTAGGTTCTCTCCATTCATGTTCCTTGGTTAGAGTATTGGTCTCAGCAGGGACCCCTGTGCCCAGGTTTTTGGCTGTTGGTCTTGTGGAGAAGCTGTCCCCTCCAGGTCTTTCTATCTCTCACCTTCTTCCATAATATGGCCTGCACTCTGCCCCAAAGTTTGTCTATGAGTCTCAGCATCTGCTTAGATACCCTGCTGGGTAGAGTCTTTCAGAGGCGGTCTGTGGAATGCTCCTGTTCTGTTCTCTGTCTTCTTCTACTTTTGATGTCTATCCTGTATGAATGAGGTTTCAGCTTCTTCCATATGGTCCTCCCTGTTGTTTAGCTTCTTTAGGGCTATAGATACCAGCATGTTTATCCTACATTATATGGCTGATATCCACTTATAAGTGAGTATATATCATGTGTGTTTTTCCGCTTCTGGGTTACCTCACTCAGGATGATCTTTTCTAGTTCCCACTATTTGCTTACAAATTTCATGATTTCCTTGTTTTTAATTGCATTGTAGTATTCCATTGTGTAAATTTACAACAATTTCTGTTTCCATTCCTCATCTAAGGGGCATCTGGGTTGTTTCCAGTTTCTGACTATGACAAATAAAGCTGGTGGAATACTGCCCCTGTATAGATGAGTGTCTTTCAGATGTTTGCCTAGAAGTGGTAGAGCTGGATCTTTTTTTAATTATTCATTTTTAAAATAAATTACAGCTTATTCACTTTGTATCCTCACTGTAGCTCCCTCCCTCATCTCCTCCCATCTCCCCCCCCCCAGTCCACTGATACTGGAGGTCCTCCTTCCCTTCCCCCTGACCCTAGCCCCTTAGGTCTCATCAAGACTATCTGCATTGTCTTCTTGGTAAGGCTGCCTCTCCCCTCATGGGGAGGTGATCAAAGAGCCAGGCACTGAGTTCATGTCAGAGATAGTCCCAGTTCCCTTTACTAGGGTACTCACTTGGAGATTGAGCTGCCATGGGCTACATCTGTGCAGGGGTCCTAGGTTATCTCCATGCATGGCCCTTGATTGGAGTATCAGTCTCAGATATCAGTCTCAGATAAAACCCCTCTGCCAAGAATTTTTGGTTCTGTTGCTGTCCTTGTGGAGTTCCTGTCTCCTCCAGGTCTTTCTATCTTCTCCTCCTTTCATAAGACTCCCAAAGTTTGGTTATGAGTTTCAGTATCTGCTTTGATACCTATTGGGTAGAATCTTTCAGAGGCTGCGGTAGGCTAGTGTCCTGTTGCCTGTTTTCTACCTCTTCTGATGCCCATCCCATTTGCCTTTCTGAGGGGATTGATCATCTTACCCAGTGTCCTCCTTTTTGCTTAGCTTCATTTTTTTGTTTTTTGCTTAGCTTCTTTAGGTGTGCAGATTTTAATATGTTTATCCTATATTATGTATAATATCCACTTATAAGTAAGTATATAAACTGTGGTTCTTGATGCTTCTGGGTTACCTCATTCAGGATGATCTTTTCTAGATCCCACCATTTGTCCTCAAATTTTATGATTTTCTTGTTTTTAATTGCTGAGTAGTATTCCATTGTGTAAATGTACCACAATGAGGAATGTATCCATTCTTCAGTTAAAGGGCATCTGTGTTATTTCCAGGTTCTTGCTATTACAAATAAAGCTGCTACAAACAAGGTTGAGCAAATGTCCTTGCTGTGTACTTGAGCATATTTTGGATCTGCCTAAGTGTGCTGTTGCTGGATCTTGAGGAAACACTATTCCTAATTGTCTGAGAAAGCGCCAGATTGATTTCCAAAGTGGTTGCACGAAGTTATATTCTTACCAGCAATGGAGGAGTGTTCCCCCTTTTCCACATCTTTTCCAGTGTGCATCCTACCTTGAGTTATTTATCTTAGCCATTCTGACGGGTATAAGGTATAATCTCAAAGTCATTTTGATTTGCATTTCTCAGATGACTAAGGACATTGAGCATTTCTTTAAGTGTTTCTCTGCCATTCAATGTTCCTCTATTGAGGATTCTCTGTTTAGCTCTGAACCTCATTTTTTTAAATTGGATTGCTTAGTTTGTTGGTGTTTAACTTCTAGAGTTCTTTTTGTAATCTGGATATTAGCCCTCTTTCAAATGTCAGGTTTGTGAAGATTCTTTCCCAATCTACAAGATGTTGTTTTGTTCTGAAGACAGTGTCCTTTGCCTTACAGTAGCTTTTCAGTTTCAGTAGGTCTCAGTTATTGATTGTTGAACTTAGAGACTGCTGTTGGTGTCCTTTTTAGGAAGTTGTCTCCTGTGCCAATGAGGTCAAGGTTCTTCTCCAGTTTTTCTTCTAATAGGTTTAGTGTGTCTGGTTTTACGTTGAGGTCTTTGATCCACTTGGGCTTTACTTTTGTGAAAGGATATAAATATGGAAATATGGGTCTGTTTGTATTTTTCTACATGTAGCACCATTTTGAAGATAAGAGTATTATTCTGATATTATTACAAAAACAAAAAAATAATGAAAGTAAATGTTTCAAGACTTATTACCTCTCTAGTTTTATGAAAAGTAGTGTGAGGAATACTAAAAGTTTGAAGTCACTAAATACTTTCTTCTGTTTTTCAAAACATTCACTTCAATGTTAAAGAGGCTTTGAATGATGTTTAATATACTTATATATACTGTTTTTCACTCCCATATATTTCAATTTTCAAAATTATAGTACATTTTTTACTGTCAAATTTTATATCATTTTTATCTGGTCCTTAAAAATAATCCCTTCTTTCACTTCATTTTTTTTTGATTGGTTCCATTTTCATGCTCAAAATGTGACTATGCTTATTTGATTATTTTTAAAAGACATCCCCATATATGGCAAATTCCTTGAAAGTTGGAGTGTTTTAGAATGTCTGGTTGCTTACTTAAAAGGAACCAGGAATTGGCTGTTTAACAATTTCAAATCATAATTCCACTCCTTAATCCTTTGCAGATTTCAGTCATTTTTCCACCAGTCAGTTCTTATTTTCTTCTTGGAAGCATGAGACATCTTTTAAAAATAAAACAAAATTACACATGCATGTAATTTGAAAATTGAAATTTGTACTGTGAATCCACAAATTATTGTATTCAACCTAAAAGTTAATATTATCCTATATCTCTTCCCAGTTCATTGAGGCCACACTTTAAGCTGTTTACACGGTTTCTTCTACTGATATAAAATATTTTACTTTGTTATCTGCTGGATTGTATCAGGAAATATTTAGTAATGTTCTTCTATAGAGGTTAAATACAGCTTTGTAGGGAGTCCATATTTTCCGTCCTCTGTTCATCTCAATATTGTTCATGAGCCGTCCTTTTTGATTGAGATAATTTGTAATAATTATCAGCTCTAGAAAGATGGCATATTAGCCACAACTACAAGCAATGCAGCATCATCCCATTGTTTTTCATTGTGATATATATATATATATATATATATAATATGTACATATATATGTACTTTTCTTTCTAAATGAAGATTCTTTGTGTTGTCTTGAGTGTCCTGGACTCACTTTGTAGACCAGGCTAGCCTTGAACTCACTGAGACTCACCTGCCTCTGCATCTCCTTATGCTATATTTTATTTTTCCTGTTAATTAAGACTGGTTTGACTCTCTTTCCTCAATTTTCAATACAGTTCATCAATCATCTCTTTACCTTGACTGATGTCTAGAAAGCCTGATGAAATGCATCTATTAGTTCCTGTTGTCATTTTCCTCTCCTTTAATGATTCCAATGAAAAGTTATGATTCCAAATGTGCTCAATCTGCTTTTGTCTCTACTTGTCTAATGCCTGCTGTTTTATGATCTTCTTTCACATTCCTGTCTCCTTTTTTGTGCACCACTGTATTGTATCCTGTGTCTTCTATAGCATGGGTGTCTGCCTTCCTCAGCTTCTTGTAACTGCATGAATCTGCCAGTTGCTTGTACTGGTACTACATCATGTAAGGCCTATAAAAAAATGCCTTAATTTAGCTTTGTTTGACAGTCTATGAGAAAATTCTAGGGTCAGTTTTCCATCACAATTCTAAGAAGATCACACTGATTAAAAACTTATAGCCATGGTGACCAAAAAAAGCAAACTGGAATCTCATGTCCTATTCGTGATTACTTCTTTTCTCCTCCCTCTTTCTTAAAAGTATCAACAGCTTTCATTTGATTCAATGACTCTTCATATATTGTAACACTATTTGGGTGTATATGAGACAGTTTATGGAGAGAAAAGGGAATCAAAAAAGGATGTAATTATATTATAATCTCAAAAAATAAATAATTTTCAAAAAGGAAAAGTAAGAGATAGCAAATTGGAAGACCGCCTATGTTCAAATCGACATGAGTGACTTTAGATGTGTCTGAAGCAGGTATAGGAAAAGCAACTGGAGAACCAGGTTCTGGTGAACAGCTGTCAAATCGTTTTCCCATGTGGAGCTTAGGATGTGATTCACTCAAGGAGGATATCACAAGGAGACAGTGGAAAGACATTGAGAATACTGTCTCTTGACTGCCTATTTTTTGTGTAGTAGGACTCAAATGTTCATTCCCTCTTCACTTTTCAAATGAGAAGTAAGATTGTAGAAAGGGTAGTCTCTAATGATAGAAACTATTCAATCATAGAAAATGGGCTGGAGAGATGGCTCAATGGATAAGAGCTCTGGCTGCTCTTTCAGAGGTCCTGAGTTCAATTCCCAGCAACCACATGGTGGCTCACAACCATCCATAATGAGATCTGATGCCTTCTTCTGGCATGGAGGTGTACTTGCAGATAGAGCACTCATACATTAAAACAAACAAACAAACCTGTTGAAAGTGGAAACAAAAAACCAAAATCACTCATATCATGACAAAATAGGCCTGCAGTAAGTTTAAATGAGTGACTTTTAATATATATATATACATACATACATATATATATACACACACACACACACACACATATATATATATATATAGTGAAGAATGTGTGTCTGTAGAGTATACGGTTAAGGGAATAACATTTGGAATCAGACATTTGCTTTGGAATCACTAATCATGAGTAGTAAAAGCATGAGCCAATGCAATAACTTCCTTGGGTTCTATATCAGAGATCACTAGCTTGTCTGTAGTGCTGCTATTAAAGTAGTGTAATGCAGACAACATGATTAATATTGAAAGTGAAATTTAGTATGTGCTTGAATACTAATGATTACAGCCAATATTTTCTCTGCTTAGAATATTAACATTTCAGGTAAATAAAGTTTCACAAAGCAATAACTTTATTTTGTAAGTCATAATTATTTTGGCTAACTTTCCTTATTCCTGTAAAATTAATACATTGTAAATATGATCCTTACTGGCATGCCCTCCCCCCTTTTAATTCATTGAGTTTTAGAGAGTTTGGTTTGGGAACTCTGTTAGAATCAATGGCTGAAGTTTTGAGAAATAATGAGTTTCTGATTAAAGAATTTTTATTTTCATTGCTAACTAAATGTTTTAAGTTTTAGTGTTTAAAATATTTCACTTGCAGTGTAATAAACAGGAGTTCACTGAAGATGAATGCTATACTACTATGGCTTCAAAAACTTGTAATAAAATTGTTTATAAATTCAAGTGCCAAGTAAATGTTTAAGCTTCCTTTGTTTTTAAGTTGGAAATAATTTTTATATCTCAGGGATGATTTGAACATTCACTGTAAGGAAGTTCTTGAGTTACATTAGAGTTGATAGATAAATGCTTTGAGCATGTAAAGATTCATTGACATTTTAAGGTTATGACATTGCAGTCAATTTTAGGGATTTATCATTTCTAATGACACTGAATTCAATGCAGATTCAACATCTTTTTATATTGAGCATATTTCCAAATCTTCTTTTGGTATGTTTTGCTTTTAAATATTTTTTATGTCTTAGATAGTGAGTAGTTCCAACATCTCTAAGTGCAACTTTTCACACTATGAAAAGTAGTGAGGATTTCCAACATCTCTAACTGCAACTTTTCACACTATGAAAAGTTTTATTTCAAATAAACCTTAAAAAGCTGTACAACAATGAGGATTTCATGCACAATCAAAATAATAATAATAATTTGTGCCTTAATGTAGATGTTTGTTTCTTACAGACAGGCTTAATTTCATATTTTGAATGCATTCAATCATTTTTTCCATAAGTATTTTTTTAATTATATGAAGAAACTATACTATAAACCTATTTTGAAAATAACTCTAGATGCAATAAAGAAAATATGAAGGCACGATGTCTTCCTGATTAATAAACTAATATATGGGTCTGCTTTCTAAACAAGTGCGAATTATTTTAAATCAGTCCCTTTAGCTGAAATACTGAAATATTTTGAGAATTTAGGCAGAAATAATAAGCTGTTTTAATTTTTAGCAGGTTGTTTTTGTGCATTTAGAACAACATTACTCTTTCTTTTCTTTTCTTTCTTTCTTTCTTTTTTTTTTTTTTTTTTTTGAGACAAATTTTCTCTGAATAGCCCTGTAACCTCTGACTGTACTGGACTGGGCTGGCAGCAGATGCAGTGATCTGCCTGCCTCTGCCTCCTGAGTGCTGGGATTAAAATCCTGTGCTGTTACTACCACCACTAGGATAGAACACCATTGCTTTGACAGCAGACAGCTACCTGTGGTTTTATCATAACTTAATCATTTATTAGAAGGGTACAGGAAAGGATGAACCATAACTTGAGTACATAATAATAATCCTCATGTACACCATAAAATGCTGCTGTATTTTGGGTAAACCTTCCTATTATAAATACTGTGACATAAACTATTTAGCAATATATTCTTCCCTAACCCAATTTATAAGAACAAGGTCTATAAAGAACTCTGTTGGTAATTTGAGGGCAATTGCATTGAATCTGTAGATTCCTTTCATATGAAAAAATAAAAAGCCCAGAATTGCTAGAACAATCCTCTACAATAACAGATCTTCTGAAAGTATCTCCATCCCTGATCTCGGGCTGTAGTATAGAGCAACAATAATCAAAACTGCTTGGTACTGGCATAGAAACAGAATGATGGATCAATGGAATCAAATAGAAGACCCAGAAATAAACCCACACACATAATGGATACTTGATTTATGACAAAGAAGCTGAAACAATACAATGGAAAAAAGATAGCATATTAATCAAATGGTACTCATTTAATTAGATGTATCCAATTAGAAAAATGCTAATAGATTCATATTTATCACCCTGCACAAAACTAAAGTCTAAGTGGATCAAGCACCTCAACAAAAAAGGTGACACACTAAACCTGTTAGAAGTAAAAGTGGGGAAGAACCTGAAATTCATTGGCATAAGAGACAACTTCTTGAAGAAAACACCCACAGCATAGGCTTTAATATCATAATTCAGTAAATGGGACCTCATGAAACTGAGACGCTTCTGTAAAGCAAAGGACACATTTGTCATAACAAAACGTCAACCTCCAGATTGGGAAAGGATCTTCACCAACTCTATATCTGAGAGAGGGCTAATATCCATAATGCATAAAGAATTGAAGAAGTTAAACACCAATAAAACCAAGTAATATAATTAAAAAATGGGGTACACTCCATTGCTGGTGGGAATGCAAACTTGTACAACCACTCTGGAAATCAATTTGGCGCTTTCTTAGACAATTAGGAATAGTGATTCCTCAAGACCCAGCTATACCACTCTTAGGCATATATCCAAAAGATGCGCAAGTACACAACAAGGACATTTGCTCAACCATGTTCGTGGCTGCTTTATTTGTAATAGCCAGAACCT
>JAQQSO010002921.1:0-13985 GCA_028658305.1 Pachyuromys duprasi
AGAAAGAAATTGAAGAAGATATTAGGAGGTGGAAAGACCTCCCGTGCTCATGGATTGGTAGGATTAACATAGTGAAAATGACCATATTGCCAAAAGCAATCTACAGATTCAATGCAATTCCCATCAAAATACCTTCACAATTCTTCACAGATCTTGAAAGAAAAATTTTCAACTTCATATGGAGGAACAAAAAACCCAGAATCTCCAAAACAATCCTCTACAACAACAGATCATCTGGAGGTATCTCCATCCCTGATCTCAAGCTGTACTACAGAGCAATAGTAATAAAAACTGCATGCTATTGGCATAGAAACAAAATAGTGGATCAATGGAACCGAATAGAAGACCCAGAAATGAACCCACATACTTATGGAAACTTCATTTGTGACAAAGAAGCCAAAAGTATTCAATGGAAAAAAGATATCATCTTCAACAAACGGTGTTGGTCCAACTGGATATCTGTATGCAGAAAAATGAAAATAGATCCATATTTATTACCTTGCCCTATAGTCTTGAGATAGGAAGTCTCATTGGTTAGACTTGCCAGCTGGTCAACAAGCTCAAGAAGGGATCCTCTTATCTCCAAACTCCCAATTCCAGAGTTATAGGCACACATAGCCATACCTTGCTCTCCAAATGCAAGGGTTACTGGCACTCAGAACTATGTTTCACTTTTTGCATGAGTGCTGGGAATTTGAAATCAAGGCCTTATGTTTGCTAGGAAAGGACTCTTACCCACTGAGCCATCTCAGTCCCTTTTTTCTTAGTAAACTAAATTTTGTTTGTTAATAAATTGAAATATAGGATTTATTAAAATGAAAGGAAAACAAATGTCAAATGAATCTGACTGTAACATTCATACCCACTGCAGCTGATGGCTAATATTCTTGTTTTCTACATTTAGGCCCTCTAAATGGTTATTTTTACTAGATAGAAGTATAGCATGCATATACAAATGAGCACACGCCTCAAGTATTGAGTGCAATAAATTAGCACCAAGTGCACACAGATGTGCACACTTGAACTGAGCTAAGGGGACGTGAGAAACCCCATCAGAATTCTCAGTGTTCTTCCACATAACTTACCATCTTTCCAAAGCCAAGAACTATCCTTATATGACTGTGATTAGTTCTGACTTTTCAAATCTATTTTTAACTTAATTAATTAATTAATTTGTTTTTTCTATGTGTGTGTATGTGCGTGGCAACTTTCAGTGTGGAAGTCAGGGAACAAGTTGAAAGAGTCTGTTTTCTTTTTCCACCATGTGGGTCTTTGAGACTGAACTCAGGTTGTCATTCTGTAATAGGGTTGCAGACCTTACCACCACTGACTCCATGATAGTAATGCCATTCAGTCTGTAAATCTCAGCATGTAGACAGTATCACCTGCCAAAGCTGAAACAAAGGCTTAATCTATCAAAGTCCATATAGTTATGGGAAAGTCTCAAATATACTAACTGGCAGAACCTGCTGGCAGAGTCGAATAGTTCTTGAGTGGGGAGTGTGAATTGAAAGAAACACACAGATATACACACAAGATATTAACATGGGATCTGTTTGAGAGGGCTTCCAGTAGAAACTAGTCACACCAGTTTATTCCATAGTCCCTTTTTATAATCAGAGCAAAGCACCTTGATACAATGAAGGAGTTCATGAAGAAGTCAGACTTGTTTACCTCGACCACAAACAAAAGGAAGTGAACTTGGCAAAACATCCTGCCTACTGTCTCAAACAAAAGAAAGTGAACTTGGCAAAAAATCCTGTCTATCCCTGTCTCCAAGTGAAGGCCAGGGTAAAAACATGCTTTTTTTTTTTTTCTTTTTCTTTCTGAGAGCTCAATAACAAAACAGCCTGACAAATGACTCTCCACAACTAACCTTGCTTTTGGGCTTCTGTAGTTCTGCTTCTGGCTAAATGTTCTTGTTAACTGAAGTACGTCAACCCAGAACATGTTTTTTTGTACTTAAAAGGTCACTGTAAGAAAGCTTGGGGCTACACTGGGATCCTAAACTTCCAGTGTAGTCAAAGGCTGGCTGATATACACTTTCTGTTGGCTTAAACCCTTGTCTGAGAAGTCTCTCTGTGAATACCTCACAGCAATACTTGGCAGCAGTGCTTTTAGTTCTTTCTCTAGCCTGAGTTTTGAGCATTGTAATAAGAGAAGTACCACTAAAATCAATAAACACTATCCAGGCTGGGTGGTAAGTGCCTATAATCTCAGCACCCAGGAACCTGAGGCAGGAGGATCATGAGTTCCTAGGTTACACAATGAATTCAAGGACAGTCTGGGGTAGTATAGTGAGACATTGCCTCAAATAATTAATCACTGATCATTAAAAGACAATGTTAAAAGAGTGAGAAAGTCAATAGTGAATGGGTGAGAATATTGGCAAAATGCAGAACCAAGGGCTAGTAATCAAGATGTTTAAAACTACAACCCGAAGGTAAAAGCTAAGAAAATTCACTAACTATTTGGCAAGAGACTCCATCAGGCATTTTAAAGTGTTTATTTATCAATGGTGCTGTCTCAGCAAGTGTCTTGAAGCTGGAATATATCAGTGAACAAGACAATCTGAGTGCCATTCAGTTCATTTTCCAGTGAGCCAATAGCCAGTAAACAGTAAGTTGCATTATTAGATGATGTTTCCATAATTTGTGGATCAGTAGTCCAAAAATTATAGAGATATGCCTTACACCTACTGTCTGAAGAGTGAACAAATACATAACAAGAATGACAGCTCAATGGCTTCTTAGAATGTCAAGCACAGAAGAGTCATATAGTTCAGTTTCCACCCTTGGTAGACACCGAAGCCAGACAAGAGCATTAGCCTACACAAAAAACTGTGTATGATATCTACATCAGTATTACTCACAACAGCTCCAACTATGTGGAAAAACTCAGAAGTCTTCTGTCAACTGAGGCTGTGATTATAACTCATTGGATAGAGAACCTGCCTAGAACCCACCAGGGAAAGGACTAAGGGGTGTGGCTCAAGTGGTGCAGAGCTTGCCCCTCCACTGAGGATCTGAAAACATGTATCAGTGGCAAACCACTTGCCTAGAATCCACCAATGAGTTGAAGGAAGTATTGATTAGTGTTCACCTAGAAGTCACCTGTGAGAATCTTGGGGAAAGACTCATTAAAATAATGGTTGTTTATAATCCACCAGTGAAGAGCTGAAGTTATGGTTCAGTGATAGAACATCCATGTACAATCCCACTTTGAGGTGCTGAGGCATAGTTTAGCATTAGGAATGCTTGCTTAGCATGCGCAATAGTCTGGATTCAATTACTAGTACCAACTGAAGAACAGATAAAGTAAACACACACACACACAAGTGCCTGTGTGAGATGGATTAAAATGAAAGAAATGAAAGGCTGGCATGAGCTACAACACAAATGAAACTTGAAAATATTTTGCTAAGGGGCAAAAGGGGATACAATATATGAGCCAATTTACACCAAATATTTCCAACTGGTGTATCCATGGAGACTGAAAACAGATTAAACGTAACTATAGGTTTGGGGTGAGGGGAAGAGATAGGTGGGGAACTACTTAGTGATCAGAAGGTCTCTTTGGGGAGTGGTGAGATATTGATGATGGATTCACATTCTTATAAATGAACACTACAATTTTTGTTTAAATTGGTTGAGTTACATAGTATATGAATTGTGTCTCACAGAATCCACTAAAATTATGTGATACTGATTACATAGTGAACATAGTGATCATGGTGTCCCCATTTGTCCCAGGTACTGCTCTAAGCACTTTCAAAAGATTGGCTAGAAGTGTTGGCTTAGTCTTAAAGATTGTGGTCTGCTCTTCCTGAAGATCTGAGTTTGAATTTGAGCATCCATATCAGGCCCCTCACAGCAGCCTGTAATTCCAGTTCTAGGGGATCCAATGCCTCTAACCTCTGTAAGCATCTGCATCACATCCCAAAAGTAAAAGTAGAATAAAGCACTAAAAATGATCAACTAGTTGAATACAGTCTCCAGTCCTATGAAATCTGCCCTACGTGAATCTCATTTTATAGGAAGGCAAATGGAAATGACTTCATTAGTATTACATGAGCAGAGAATAGTGGTGCCAGGATCCAAAACCATATGGACTTGTTACAACCTGTCCCTATGAAGCTCTGCGCTCTCCTAGAATGGAGGCTGTATTTGGGAGGCCTGTGAAAACCTTCCTAATTTATCTTCTTCATTCACTCACCAGATGAAGTGGAAATGTGTACAATGTGCTTCTCACACCAAAATCTTAACCCCCTCTCAGTTTCTCTGGCATTGCTAGAAGCCATTGGGATGTAGAAAGGTGTGACACGACATGGTAAGACATAAAGATGGACGGGTGGTCAGGAGAAATCTTCAGGGGCTTTGCAGAACAGTGAGGGGAGTGTGGATTTCTTGTGTGGAGAGAGAGGCAGACACAATTTAGTAGGTCAGAAGGGAAAACCAAGAAGAGGGAACTCACAGTCTCTGGAGGAAGCTGGGGCTCCAGACTCTCTACCTCCCTCTACCTTCACATGGGGCGCCGAACACATAATGAGCACAATTCTCCAAGGGTAGAGCCTTTAGGGCTCCCATCTTCTGCCTAGAGCCAAAGACTGAAATCTTTGGTCTCTGAAATCCCAGTCAGCCCAGGAGCTCCTTGATCAAGGGAGTAGCTTTTCCACAATTCAGTTCCAGATAGAGAAGAAGAAGGTGAGCTGGTTCTCCATGGAGGGCAAAGGGTCAGGCTGAAGGAAAGAATGAGCATGGGTCTCTGACTGAGAGATGCTGCAATGATCACTGGGAGCAGGGTATCATTGGGTTTTTATTTTTTTCTTTGTTTTTTGATGGTGATGCTGATGGAGGTAATCATGATAATGAAGATTAAGATTGCAGCAGTAATGTGATGCAGTAACAGCTGCTACTGTTGGTGGTGGTGATGGTTGGATAATGGTGATAGAGATGTTGGTTATGATGATAGATAAAGATTATAGAAACATCGTGATGATGGTAATTGAGATTATAATGGTATGGTGATGATGTGATAGTGGTGGTGGTAATGGTTAAGATTATCATCATGTGTGATGATGATGAGATAATGGTCATGGTAATAAAAGTGATGCTAATGACCATGTTGATGATGGCAATGATGATGCTGGTGATCCTGAGGTCCCAGTGACAGTGATAAAGATAACATTGATGGGCTGGGAAGATGGCTCAGTGGCTAAAAGCACTGTCTGCTCTTCCAGAGGTTCTGAGTTCAATTCCCAGCACCCACACGGTAGCTCACAATCATCTGTACTGGTGTCTTCTAGCATGCAAATGACCTACAGATAACATTCTTGTATGTGAAAAATAAAGAGATAATTCTTTGAAAAAGATAACAGTGATGATTGTAATAATGGGGTGATGTTGATTGTGTTGGAGGACTATGCTGATAGTGCCTGTGATAATGAAGGTGATGATTGTATATTGCCATGGAAAGTTTAAAATACCAAGATTTGTGCATAGCCTCAGTTAATCCTCACTGACCTTTTAGGAGTGGATACTACTATCCTCATAAATTTATAAATTGGGGATGGAGAAGTTAAGCCATTCTCACAGCTAGTAAATGGCTGGGTGTGGATTCAAGTTTCTAGTTTACTCTTTGAAACACTTGGTAGCACTCACTCAGTGGCAAACATTTCTCTTTCCTATTGTCTTGAGCCCCAAGTATATTATGGCCTTTCCTTCACAGGTGGTCAAAGGAGTACTCATCAAGTCAGATATCAAAGCCTTGTTATTTTTGGGCTGTGTATTCCTCAAAATTTGATTGTACCCTCCAACTCTAGTTCCAGTTTCCTATAGGAGGCACAGAGTCTTTTAGAAGAATTGGCTATCAGGGCATAGCTTTTTATCCCATCTACATATGGGCATCTTTGGTCCCTAAAAGTGCTGGTGACTCAGGCATATAGCCCCAGACTTTGACAGTTTGAGTCAGGGGGATCTTCATTAGTTGGAGGCCAGTCTGAGCTACATTATTATGTCCAGACGAACCTTGGCTACATAGTAAGATACAATCTTAAGAAAAAAATGTATTTTTTGCTTGCATATTATTAACATAGGGCAGGGCAGAGTTAAGAGGGATGATAGAAACAGTTCTAATCCTTAATCTATGCCATGATCATATACTTTATTAAAAGAATGATGGTTCGACTCAGTAATGGATCAGAAATTTAATCCCAGAAGATTTGAGATAAAGGAAGAATATCTGTTTTCTTCTCTGGGCAGTAAAGAATTTAAGGGGAGATCATAGCTTTTATTCTAGTTGAAAGATTCCATTTGACAAAATAAAACATCTGATAACGATTAAAATCCGTTCTTTACCTACATACTCAGATTGGGATGGCCCAGGACTTAAGCTCTCCAAGAGCCTATGCCCAGAGTTGAAGGTAAATTCCAAAGAGTGTGGATTTAATTAGCCTTGGTACCTTTTGTCTTTACAGTAACTCTTTTTTTTTTCCTGTTTTTCTTTTATTGAAAATACACTTTAAATACACAGTTTCTCCTTCCCAAATCCTCCTAGGTCCTTTCCTTGAACCTAATACACACCCTTTCTGTCTCTTCTTAGAAAACAAAAACAAAAACCCCCAAACTGCTGAGCTTGCTCTTAAGAATGGTTTGTTTACATTAATTCTTTTAATGAAACTCAGCTTTAAAAATTACATTTATTTTTGTGTGTATGTGTTTAAGGGGTGTGTGTGTGTGTGTTTGCATGTATATGGAATGTGTGTGTATGTGGTGTGTCTATGTGTGTGGTATGTGTGTGTAGGGTGTATGTATGTGGTATGTATATGTATGTATGTATGCATGTGTATGGTATGTGTATGTATGTGTGTGTATATACATATATAGTTTGTGTGGTGTGTGTTTATGTATGTTGCATGTGTGTATGTATGGTGTATGTGTGTGTGGTATGTATGTATGTGTGTGTTGTGTGTGTCAGAGAACAACTTCCAGGTTCTCTCCCTTCACCATGCAGATCCCACAGATGAAATTCAAACGTCAGGCTTGGTGGCAAGCACCTTCACCCACTGAGCCAGCTTGCCAGTCCACAATTTAAAAAGGCCAAATTTAAAATTCAGTAACTATTACCTTTAACTAGGACCCTCATCTTTGAGCGGAATCTCTGTCATTGTTTCAGGTATATCTTTCCCTACATTTTTAGTGCATGTACCTTTACATGGGGCCTGAGTTAAAAAAAACAAAAACAAAACAAGATAACTCTGTAGTGTGTTTTGCAATGTACCATCTGTGCTGGATAGGTTTATGCAACCTTGACACAAGCTAAAGTCATCTGAGAGGAGGGAACCCCAATTAAGAAAATGCCTGCATAACACCAGTTGCAGGCAAGTCTGGAAGGCATTTTTAAAATTAGTGGTTGATGGGGGAGGGCCTAAGCCACGGTGGGTGGGGACAGCCCTGGGACAGTGGTTCTGGGTACTACAAGAAAGCAGGCCGAACAAGCCATAAAGAACAAGCCAGTAAGCAGCACTTTCCCATGGCCTGTGCATCAGGTCCTGCCTCCAGGTTCCCACTCTGTTTGAGTTCCTGTCCTGACTTCCTTTAATGATGGGCTACAATATGGAGGCATAAGTCAAATAAACCGTGTTCTTCCCAAGGTGCTTTGGTTGCAGTGTTTCATCAGAGCAGTAGTAACCCAAAACTAAGACAACATTCTATTCTTATCCCACAACTTGTGGTGCTTTGCACCACATTATTTCCTGAATATCTTTCCTGTCATTGTCCTCTCCTCCCCTCTCCTCCAGGCTCCTCTCCTCTCCTCCTCCCCATCCCCACCTTTCCCTTCCCTTCTCCTCACCTCTCTTCTCCTCTCCTGTTTCCCCATCCAATCCCATCCCATTCCATCTCATCTCATTCCATATTGTATACCTTGAGACACAGTCTTACATAGTTCAGTCTGGCCTTGAACTTACTCTGTGGTTGAAGGCAACCTTGAATTCCTGATATTCCTGCCTCCATCTCCCAAGTGCTAGGATATCAGTATGTAATAGCATGGTAAATAGGCTGCATCTTTCTGTGTCTCTGTTCTATCTGTCTCTGTCTCTCTCTGTGTATGTATACATATGCAGACATAGAGGCCAGAGCCATTTTCAGGTGTCTCCCCTATCACTTTTCTTATTTTTCAGTACCTTTTCTCTTAGACGAGCTGGCCAAGGATCCTCTCCATCCCTCGTTCCAGTGCTGAGGTTATGAGCGCCTGCTGTCATGTCTCTCTGGGGATGGAACTCAAGGCTTCATGGCTGTGCAGCAAGCATGTTACGGAGTTATCTCCCCAGTTTTCTGACCTCCTTTAGAGATTACCATGTCTGTGCTGGATTTTTAAACACGGTGCTACCCACTTAAGTAGTATTGTTTGATGCTGTCCTCCAAGTGAGGGACATTCTGTTATCACAACTTCACAGGTAAGAAAGGTGGTTTACAGGGAAGCTGTTTTGGCTTGCTTATATGTGACAGGGATTTTTCCATCACTCCAGGACACTGATTGTTAATCAGATTCCCTCTGCCCTGCAGCACTTCTTTTTTGTGCTTTAATTTGCTGGGTGAGCCTTTCTCACATGGTGATGTTTTTCTTTTCAAGCTGCAGCTTATGACCGGTTTGTAGATCCCAAAGTCAGTTGACTTCATAGCTTTACAGCCTCCATTCTGCTGACAACCGAATAGACTCAGTGAGTCTGCACTGATGAAGAGAGGTGTCTCCCTGTGCTTCTCAGGGTATTTAAACAAGCCCTTGTCTTTATTCACTGGGCATGAATTTATTTATTGTCTTTTGTTATCTTGGACCTCTTAACTCTTCATTTTTTAAAAAAAAATTCTCTTTACAACCTGATCAAACCCTCCTCTCCTTCCAGTCCCACCAGGACACCCCTCTCATCATTCTCCCCTTCTCCTCAGAAAACAGGAGGGCCCCTATGGGTACAAGCCTGCCCTGGACCATCAGGTTGCAGCAGGACTAAGAGCCTTATCCAGCAGTTGATGGAAATCTTACCTCCTTAAGGAAAGGAATTCCTTTCTTTTTGATCAATCATTTTTTCCCCCCAAATTTAATTTGTTCTTTGGCAATTTCAGAGGGGATGAAGATTGAGAGCTAGCCAAGAATAAGCTCACAGGTGTGGTGGCACATGCCTTTAATCCCAGAATTCGGGAGGCAGAGGCAGGAGGATCTCTATGAGTTTCTTTATATAGTGAGCTCAGGACAGCCAGGGCTATTTAAAGTGACACCATCTCAAAAATTCTCGCAGAGGCCTTTATAAAAACCCAAACTATGGTACAACCAATCAGGGAAAGGGCAGTTGAAAGAGAGAACTGCAAGGGCAAAGATGGCCTAGGCCAGCAGGTGAGGTCATTTTTGTTTCATCCCACACTCACTGGGGATTTTCAGAAGGCCTCTCCACCCACGGTGAGGTACTGGACTTGATTTATCTTTGGATAAGCTCCTCTTTTGGAATGTGAAGTGTGGAATCCATAGGCTACAATTCTCACTTCATCTTCTCCCTCTGGTACTGTATAGGATTACTCTTGGTTCTGAAGGCTGTCCAGGCTCACCCTGGGCCCATGCTACCCTCCTGGGCAGCGCCGCCCTGGGTCAATCAGAGCCAGGCACACGAGCTGGAGTTTGTGCTGCTGGGATTTGCACATGTTCCCTCGCTGCGCCCAATGCTCTCAGCGATCTTCCTGGCTATCTTCCTGCTCACGTTACTAGGCAACACACTCATTGTTATCCTCACCAGCCTGGACCCAGGACTGCGCAGTCCCATGTACTTCTTCCTGCGCCAGCTGGCACTTGTGGAGATCTGCTTCTCACTGGATGTGGCACCTCGTCTGCTGGTGACTCTGCTGTGGCCTGGACGTGGGGTGTCCCCCACAAGCTGTGCCCTGCAGCTGCTTCTCGTGCTGTCCTGTGTCACATCTGAGTCCATGTTTCTCACAGTTATGGCCTGGGACCGCTTCCTGGCCATATGCAGGCCACTGCGCTATGGTGTGATCATGAGCTGGAGGCTGTGTCATCTGCTGGCCACCATCTGCTGGCTGACAGGAGCACCAGTGTCATTGTTTTTGACCATCTGGCTCTTCAGTTTCCCCTTCTGCGGGCCACGTGGCATCAAACACTACATCTGTGACATAGCACCTCTACTGAGCCTGGTGTGCGCAGACACCAAACTCTACGAGGCCAGTTTGTTCACAGCCACCATGTTAGTTAACATTGTTCCGGTCTGTCTCATCATCATGTCCTATACCAGAATTCTGGCTACTGTCCTTCGGATGCCATCGGCCTCTGGGCGCCACAAGGCTCTGTCCACCTGTGCCTCCCACCTCATTGTGGTTATTCTGTTTTATGGCACAACTGGAGTCATTCACTTGCGCCCCAAGTCCAGCTACTCTCCTGAGAGCAAGCAAGTGGTGTCCCTGTCATATACCATGGTGACCCCCCTGCTCAACCCCCTCATCTACAGCCTGCGGAACAAGGAGGTCAAGGCTGCACTAGGTCGTCTCATTCAGAGACGAACTGCTTTTATCTCCTGACCTATATATGACTTCATTTACCCAACACTCTGGGGAATCATTTCCACCCTAGTAGTCTAGAGGACCTCAGCCCACAAGTAAGTTAAACCTTGTCTAAAAGATTCTGTTGCCATGATGACCCTGCAAAGATGTGTGGATGACATCACAGCTCTCCACTGGCCCCTTGAACACATTCAGAATTTTGATTTGCTTAGTGTATTGAGTATGCAGCATTCTGTTTCTCCAGTGGCATAGCACCTGGATCAGAGTCCAAAAGCATTGTCACAGCGTCTTTCTTGTGCAAGTATAATTGCCTGCTGTAGCAAAAGAAAACAAACACAAAAACAATAACCAGAAACCAAACCAAACCACCACCAACAAAAAGCAAATTTTAGCAAAGGAAAAAAAGTCAAATTTTAATCTCCTATACATAAACTGATTTAGAGTATGTGGTGATTTGAGTATGAAATTTGCCCCACAGGCTCATGCGTTTAAACACTTGGCCCCTGGATGTCAGTACTGTTTTTCCAAGCCTCACTTCTTGTTTGCTTTGGGACTGTGGATACAATGCTTCATATCCCTGCCACTATGCTTACCAGGCCATGAGGAACTGAACCCTCAAATGGTGAGCCAATCAGCCATTAGAAATACCTGTTTCTCTTGCAGAGGAAGGGTGTTCAGTTCTCAGCACCCACTTCTGGGGTCTCACTGCCTGTAAGTCTGGTTCTGTGGGACCAGACACTCTCTTCTGGTCTCCACGGGTGTACAGATGGCTCATGTACATGCTCTCAGGCCCACAGATACACACATGAAACAACAACAACAAATATATTTAAAAAACCCACAAAACTGGGAGCTGTAGTAGGCTCTTCCTCCTTAACCTGCTTTTTGTCAGGTGTTTTTTTTTTTTGATTAGGAATATGATACTCTTTATTTTTAAAGCTTTAAACATATAAAAATATCCAAAGAGCACTGGCTTTTCTTTCAGAGGATGTGGATTCAATTCCTAGCACCCACATGGTGGTTCATAACCATCTGTAATGCCAGTTTCCTCTTCTAGCCTCTATGTAACAGGCGTGCACCGAGTACAGACATGGCTATAGTGACACCCTATCTAAAAAGAAAACCACAAAGAGTGTTAGGATTATCAGCCTTGCTAGGCCACAGATGAGGACATTGCAGCCATTCCTGAAGAGACCTGATTTCTAGAGTTAGATGGAAGGGGAGGAGGTCCTCCCCTATCAGTGGACTTGGAAAGGGGCAGGAAGGAGATGAGGGAGGGAAGGGGAGATAGGGAGGGGATGCCGGAGGGGATGCAGGAGGGGACTACGGTTGGGATACAAAGTGCATAACCTGTGATTAATATACAATAAAAATGTTAAAATTAAAAAAAGTGCTATCACAATGCAGGTGGTTTGCAGCTTGTCTTTGACGTGGGATCACTGAGCTAGCTGGAGGACACGTGGGTTTACAGAATCACCCTCAGCACATTGTGATCTTTCTAGGTCACCACTTCCCTTGTATTTGTTGATAGAATTTCTTTTAAAGAGATAATTATTGTGGGAAGCAGAGCCAGGCAGATCTCTGTTCAAGGCTAGCTTGTTCTACAAAGTGATTTGCAGGACAGCCAGGGCTGTTACACAGAGAATCCTTGTCTTGAATAGCAAATGAAAAAAAATGTCTGTGTTAAGTGTGTATGTGCACATGTGTGTGTGTGTGTACACATAGTGCACTTGTGGAATCAGATGATGACTTGAGGGAGTCAGTTCTCTTCTATCATCATGTAGATCCTTGGGTTTCAAACTGAGGTCACCAGGCTTGGCAGCAAGCACCTTTCTCCACTGAGCCATCTCATTTCCCCACAAATTTCTTTTTAAATTAGTGTATATTAGTGAAGAAAAGATAACAGGCTTTATGATGACCTGTATATATACACACATGCACACACATGTACATACATAAAAATAAAATTATATTCACACTCCATTACCCTCTTTTGTACCCCTTCCCCTGTTGTTGGTATCCTTTCTACTTCCCAAATAGTTCCCTTTCTACTTTAACATCTTATAAAAAAAAATCTTCATTTTGCAAGTGACAGTAATCTGCTGGGCCTGCCAGCAGAGTCGAATGGTTCTTGAGTCTGGAGTGAGGATTGAAATTAATAAACTACACAACACATGGGATCTTCCGAGAGGCTCTGGCGGTCACAACAAACTAGTCAGCCAAACCGTTCAGGGCCCAGCCAGCCAGCCTTGCTTTATTTTATACAAGGGCAACACAATGAGTTAAAATCACAAGGAGGTGAAACAAGAGGTGTGGTTTTGACAAGCTATCCCACCTGCTGTCACAAAACAAAAGGCAATGGACTTGCAAATTCTTCCCTGACTCCACAGAAGGCCTGGTAAAGCCAGTCTTCGTGCTGAGATTTAAATATCAAAGCAGCTGCTAAACCAGCTGCTTAAGACAGAGGCGACAACCACCCCCCCTCCACAGAAAACACGTGATACTTCTCTTTCTGTTTCTGATTTATTTTTCTTAACACAATGATCTTCAATTATATCCATTTCCTGAAAGACATAGTTTTGGTCTTTTTAATTTTCATTTTTATGTGCATTGGTGTTTTGCCTGCATGTCTGTCTGTCTGAAGGTATCAGATTGTGGAATTACTGACAGTTGTGAGCTGCCATGTGGGTCTTGGGATTTGAACTCTGGTTTTGTGTAAGAGCAGTCAGTGTTCTTAACTGCTCAGTCATCTCTCCAGCTCCTGTAATTTTGTTTTTTAAAAATATTTATTTTTTATTATCTTTAATTTTATGCAGTTGTGTCTGCATGTGGGTATGTGCTAGTGAGTGTCAAAACCACCAAGGTCAGATGCATTTAATCCCCTGGAGCTAGAGTTACAGTTTGTAAGATGCCTGATGTGAGTACTGGGAACTGAACTCAGGGTCTGCGGAAGAGCTATGACAGTCATCTTGTTAAACTTCTTCCTAAATATTCATGTTTACATTGGTAAATCTGTCAAAGAGCTATGGCTAGGGGAGCTTCTTATTGTAGTGGTGTTGTGCCAGAATCATGATTCCCCAAAAGACCACCACCAGGAGCTGAGACCGTTGCAAATCACATGAGGATCTTTTTATTATAAATAATTACAAGCTGCAGCTTGGGCCTACAGCCCCCACCGCCAAAGCAGTGAAGAGCCGAGAGCCCTGTGCTCAGGTTAGTTGGGTAATTTAAGGATTCTGTTCCCTCCCAGCATGCCCAAGGCAGGGGTGATTCCTACCTGGCAAGCATCTATTTGTCGAAACATTACATTTTGAATTGATTGGCTATAGGAAGGTCCCCAAACCATTAATCCCTCCCTAGGGGGATGGGCCAGTTTCCTAGCAACTGTATCTCTAGTATGTGGGTAAAGAATGTGGTAAGGCGAGTTCT
>JAQQSO010002922.1:0-13984 GCA_028658305.1 Pachyuromys duprasi
CAAGTGTTTACCAAACACTATATAGAGTACACCATCCCTGTGTCTGACCTCATAAAAGAAAAAGAAATAAAGAAAAAAACCACATATGCAAAGCCATGTTATGTGAAATAAGATAGATTTGTATCATCTGTCCCTTGATGAACAATGGACAACATGTATCTCCCGTGCCTTTATTTTCACCATAGCTTTTTCTATTCACCTTGGTCCATCAAATCATATCTCCCCATTAAATGAACTAATGTCAATGAGAGTTTATCTCAGTTTTAAAATTCAGTTAGATAAAATTGAACATAGTCACTGTTTTAATCAACATATAAAAGTACAATTTTGAAATTTTTGTATAGGATAAAAACATCTTTAGATAAAAGCTAATCTTAGTAATCATTTGGAGAACATTTTGAGGAAAATTAGCTTACTCCAAAAAAAGATTACTATGACATTGTTATTCTTTATCTCCCATTCTCCAAATCAGATGTTAGATTTTTATAGTAGAAGATTTTCTACTGTATAGATTATCAGGTTCTACAGAAAAGTTTAAGCATAAGTAGTGTCTCTTCCCAGAAAGTCTTTGTAATCACTGTATTATTATGCACAGAAATTCTGTTCTGTATTAAATATTTCTTGTGATAAGGAAAAATTGCTTACAGGGTTATATCGAGCTGTTTCCGAGGTATGTATGTGAAGATCTATTTCATTCAATAATTACTCAGTGAAGGTATACAGGGAATGAACAGGTATTTTGCATCTCATAACAGCAGAGAGACCACTTGGGGATCCAACTTGGGACGAGAATACCAAGCTCTAGGCTGATTTGTTGTTACCTCCAAATGTGAAAGTTCAGCTTACTCTGTACTGCTCTGTAGCTTGTTTATACAGAATAAGTCTTAGTTGCCCATAAATTTTATTTTAGGTGTGATGAGTCTCCAAGAGCGTGTACTAAGGCATGTCTGCGTTCCAACAGGATCACAAACCTAGCAGGTCTTTGGGTGTGGTCAGAGCACCCCTTTTGCTAGACTAAAATTCCTCCACACCACTCTGATTTCCACAGTGGCTGTACAGGTTAGCAACCCCGCCAGTGGCATATAATTGTCCCTTTATTGTACATTCTTGATGTCATCATCTGGTCTCATTTTTTTGTTATTAACCTTGCCTGGGGTAAGATGAAATCTCAAAGTAGTTTTAATTTGCTTTTTCCTGATGACGAAAGATGTTGAAAATTGAAGTGTTTCTCAGTCATTTTTGTTTCATCTTTTGAGAATTCTCTGCTTAGTTCTACATCCCATTTTTACTCTTCTTTAAATTTTTTTCAGACAATATGTTTTCATTATATCCTTTACCCTGCCTGAACTCCTTCCAAATTCTCTCCACCTCCTTTACCCAAGCAACATTTCTTTCTTTCTGAGAGAGAAAAAGAAAAAGTTAAAGTCAAAACAAACAACAATAAAGAGCCAATAAGACAAGAAATACACAGAAACCATCAAATCTATTTTGTGATGCCCCAAAATACCTGGCCATGTGTCCTGCCCTGGAGTGTGTTTGGTATATTTAGATGCCTGCTTTTCCTTTCCCTAAGCTATCAGTTGAAAATACCTTCTTTTCTGAGTAAGGATTGATCATCTTACCCAGGGCATTAGAAGAAGGAGAGGGTATGGAACAGGACAGGATCCTACCACAGAGGGCCTCTGAATGACTCTACCCAGCAGAGTATCAAAGCAGATGCTGAGACTCATAGGGCATAGTGCAGAGAGTCTTGTGAAAGAGGGGGGAGATGAAGGACCTAGGGGGAACAGAAACTCCACAAGGAACAACAGAGCCAAAGAATATAGGCAAAAGGGTCTTTTCTGAGACTGATACTCCAACCAAGGACCATGCATAAAGATAACCTAGAACCCTTGCACAGATGTAGACCATGGCAGCTCAGTCTCCAAGAGGGTTTCCTGGTAATGGGAGTAGGGACTGTCTCTGACATGAACTCAGTGGCTGGCTCTTTGATCACCTCCCAATGAGTGGGGGGAGCAGCCTTACCAGGCCACTGAGGAAGACAATGCAGTCAGTCCTGATGAGACCTCATAGACTAAGGTCAGAGGGAAGGGGAGGAGGACCTCCCTTATCAGTGGACTTGGGGAGGGGCATGGGAGGAGAAGAGGGAGGGACAGTGGGATTGGAAGGGTGCAAAGGAGGGTGCTACAGCTGTGATACAAATTGAATAAACTGTAAATAATAAAAATAAATTGATAAAAAAGAAAAGAGCTTCTTGATTAGGAGTTTAACTTTGTGTCCACATCTCCCTCTCAGTCTTGGGATTTTGTCTGGCTTGAACTTGTGTAGATTTTGCACATGCCGACACAGTCTCTGTGAGTTCATATGTGTATCAGCTATGTTCTGTCCAGAAAAACACCTTCTTTAGAGTCATCCATGACTTCTGCCTCTTTTAATTCTCCTGCCTCCTCTTCCACATGCATTCCTAAGCCTAGCAGAGTGTATATAACCCCCTTTTAAGTTAGGCTATTTGTTTTCTTGATGTTCAGTAAAACCAGACATGCCTTCTTTTAATTTTAACTCTATATGGAATAACATGGCTTGAAGGAGGTCATGTTGGCCCCTGGCACACCTCTTTCCAGATACGTATCACAGTTTTAATAACTTTAAAAGTGTAATTTATACTTTATAGATATTATTCTTTTAATTGAATAATAGAAGTTGAAATAGATTTTGGTGAAAAATAGTTTAATTCTCTTTTCAATTTCAATTTTGCAAGAAATAGAGCCAGACACTACAAATAAACTTTATCATGAAAGCTTAATTATTAGGGTTTTATGAAATTAAAAGTAAAAAGAAACTTGTATAAAGCATCTGTATTTTTAGATTTTTTCCATAAGTCATAAAAATTTGCTTTCTGACTGCTTTACACCCTCTAAGTCATAGTTTCCTTATTTATTGGAATGGATTTTCTTCCCAGTTCACTCCAAGCCTCTTTAACATCCAGAATTCAAAGATTCTACTCAGTTTGAAACTCCCACAGTAGTGGCAGAATGACAAGTTTTCCTGGTTGTTTTCTAAGCCTCTGTGTCTTTCATTGCCAGGCTTCATTCTCCTGTGCCCAATTTTCTAGTGGCCACTTATCTTTCTCATCAGCCTCTTCTTGAAAAATCCTACAAATTCAATGCTGACAACTGTTACATAAATTTCATATGAGTTATTTCAAGGTCTCCACTGTTCCATTTCCCCAAAGATCAAAACATAAAAATAAGAAAATCTGTCCACCTAATGCACATTTGGCACATGTTCAAATTTTTCTGAACCATGCAACTGTATATCCATATATCTTTGTGCATATATTGCCAGCCAAGTTTTCAACTTTAAGAATAGGTCTCCTGAATTTATTAGAGTGTTTTTCTATTCTGTGACTTTCATCAAGCTTTCTCCAAGACAGAAAAATATTAATGTGGGTTGGTGAGGTGTCTTAATGGGTAAAGTACTTGCTATGCAAGTGTGAGGATTAGAGTTCAAATCCCAGAATCCTACCTAAATTCAGATGAGATGGTGTGCATCTTTAATTCCAGCAAAGTAAGTTAAGATGAGAGGCAGAGGCAGAAGGACATCCTAGAACCTAGAGAACCAGCTAGCTTAGCATACACAGCATTGAACGAAAAGGTATCCTCTCTTAAATAAGATGGACCGTGAAGTCTAACATCAAAAGTTGTCCTCTGACCTTCATAAATAAACTATGTCATATACACACTACACTAAGACCTCACTTACATATGCAAACTACATCTACACATAACACATGACATTCAATAAATTTAAATAAATATACAGATGATAAAGAAATAATAAATAGGTGCATAAATATACAAATAAATAAAATTTAAAGAGAGGCACTAAGAGCTCCATTCAAAGGGCCTTTTCTCTGGTCTTCAGCATTGTTTGAAATATGCAACTTTCTGTCCTTTGATGTCCAAATTTGAAGTTCTTTCCTAGATAGGATGCTCACTATTTGCTAGATTATATATATATATATATATATAATATACACATATATGTATATTATATATAATATATAATATTATATATAATATTATAATATAATATTAATATATAGAATATATAATATTCTCATCATGATTTCCTCTCCCCCAACTCCTTCCATTTCCTTTCCTTTTGGATCTTCTGCTTGTATCCAGTAGTTTCCTATCTTGTGTTTTTATGGGATGCTCATTTCTACAAGATCCTTTCTCTTTTAAAAATAGTATTATCCAATCTTATGTCATTTTCAAATTCAGAAGGGTCCAAGTGTCAATATTTTTTCCGATTATCTTCCTGCTTCTTTGAGCCTTGACACAAACAATTTCTTTATCCAAGAAAAACCACAGAAATCCATCATCTCTCTAACTCCTTGTTGCACTTCAGATCTACATTCAGTTATTCTGTGGTGGTATTCTGCAACCACAAATACAATGTCTCTCCATTGAACACAACTGCAAACAGCTATTTATCTTCTTTTTAAAGCTTTCCCTGAACTTTCAAATATCCACCCCTTCTGTTCTATGATCCATGTCATGTCAAAAGGTTTCACTAGTCATGATATATAAAACTATCCCTTTCCTGAATATTACTCATTATTTAGGTTACTTTGCATTAATCATCTTTGTGGCAATTAATCATTTTAAATGTCACTATTAAGAATATTATTTTGTTCGCTTTTCCCCTGGATTTTTAACTATGATTAGTACAGAGCACATGCTAAATAATAAAGATGTTGAATGTGTTTCAAGATTAAAAATATTATCCTTTTCATGTGACACACACCTTAATCCCAGTACTTTGGATGTTCAGGTAGGAATATCTGAGTCTGAAGCCAAATTGGGCTTCATAGCAATACCCTGTCTCAAAGAGAAACAAATCAATAAATAAAGTAACTCTTCCTTTCTACAATATGATGTTATCACATGAAGAAAGCTATCCATAAATCAGAAAATGTACTTTCACCGCACACCGAATTTGCTGACACCTTGATCTTGGATTTCCTAGCCTCCTAAACATTGAGAAATGAGGTTCTTGTGGTTTGTAAAATACCCATTTTGTGTCTGTTAGAGCAGCCTGCACAGACTGACAATGTTTGCTTTGTACTATTTTGTACCTAATGTAAAAACATACTATTCAATATCTTTCTTCTTACTCTTAGTTTTGTCTTATTTTCTGTTTCTAAGAAGACTAATGCCCTTGAAGATTTGATATAAGGTTTGTCTTCTTATTTTTTATATATGCATATGTAATGGTCTCAGAACTACTTGTTAATAATATTTTGTTTTCCTCATTGTTATTTTGACACTTTCGTTGCATCTCCATTGATTATATATGAATGTGATTAATGTCTGGAGACACAGTCTTCATCAGTTCTCCTATGTCCTCATGATAGCACACAACTCCTACTCTTTTGACATTAGAACATTTATAGTAACTTTAAAAAAAGACACTTCCATCAATGTTATAATTAAATAATTCAAATGATATTAATGTAATGTATTTCCAAGTGTGTGAAGGGGTATGTAACTAGATAATTCCTACTAAGAGCACTTTCTGGAAAGTGTTTTTTTCCCATTTCCCTAATTTTTTTATTTTTATTAATCATAGTTTATTCATTTTGTAGCCCAGCTGTAGCTCCCTCCCCCATTCCAAGGAGGGAGTTCTTCTTCTTCTTTGATGCCCCTCCCCAGTCCAATGATAGGGTATGTCTTCTCCCCTTCCATCTGACCCTAGTCTATCAGGTTTCATCAGGACTGGCTTCTTAGTCTTCCTCTGTGGATTGGTAAGGCTGCTCCCACCTCAGGTGGAGGTGATCAAAGTGCTAGCCCATGAGTTCATGTCAGAGAAAGTCCCTGTTCCTGTTTTTGGGGTACCCTCTTGGAAATGGAACTTCCAGGGGCTACTTCTCTGCAGGAGTTCTAAGTTGTCTCCATGCATGGTACTTGGTTGGAGTATCAGTCTCAGAAAATACCCCTGTGCCCAGATATTTTGGTTCTATTGCTCTCCTTGTGGAGCAACTGTTCCTTCCAGGTCTTTCTATCTCCCCCTCCTTTCATAAGATTCCTTGCACTCTGCAAAAAGTGTGGCTATGAATCTCAGCACATGTTTTGTTACCCTGCTGGGTGGAGTCTTTCAGGGGCCCTCTGTGATAGGCCCCTGTCCTGTTCTCTGTTTTCTCCCTCTTCTGATATCTGTCTCGTCTGAATGAAGACTGAGTATCTTACCAGGGTCCTCCTTCTTGATTAGCTTCCTCAGATTTTCAGATTTTAGTATGATTATCCCATATTATATGTCTAATATTGACTTTTAAGTGAATATATACCATGTGTGTCTTTCTGCTTCTGGGATACCTCACTCAAGATGATCATTTTTAGATCCCACCATTTGCAGGCAAATTTCATGATATCTTTATTTTTAATTGCTGAGTAGTATTCCACTGTGTAAATGTACCACAATTTGGATTATTGTATTCTTCCAAATGTGTTTGGGGAATATGGGCATTTAATATCATCTAAGACAATGGAACAGATCATTTCTATGAGGTTTCTGAAAACATAGTCAGAAACACTCTGCTTTTCTATATGCCATAAACAGACTTTGATTGCTTTCTCCTAAGAATATTATGTTTGGGTTAAATATAGTGCTGTGTATAGTCCCCATAATCAGAAGATTGAGACAGAAGAAATGCTGAAAGTTCAAAACCAACCCAATGTACAGAGTGAGCTCCAAACCAGAATGACTACATGATAAAATCTATCTCAAAAAAGAGGTTTTTTTCATCACTAGTGTAAACTTAATTATCTTTGAAGTTTCATTTTTCATTATCAGTTGTTGGTATATAGAAATATAATTGATTTTATATATTGGCTACTTTGTATATTGACCGTGTTGCCATGTTCAGGTAGCTATTTATTGATCACACAGGATATTATTCATTAAATATAATTCTTTTAGTCTTTCCTATTAACTTTCTTCTATTTGTCTTCCTGCACTGGGTTAAACATCAATTAAAGAGGAAAGCACTCAGCATTTCACTGGTGGGTAGGGTTATATCTATAGTTTTACTCATACAGACCTTTTATTAGATTGGAGGCTATTTTTCCTACCTTTTGTGCTTGGAGGGTTGATTCATTTTAAGTGAGAATGGATTTTTAGCTTCAATATAATCAATAAACACTACTTTGCCATGCCACAAGGTATTCTTGTACTCCCCTTCTTTTGTTGCAAACTATAGAATGATCTATTTGAATATCTTCATACAAAACCAGAATTACCCAGACAAGGACATCCCAGAGTGAACTATTCTATCAAACATGCCTGTGAAAAGAGAGAGATAAAACTCCTAGTGATAAAAAATAAAGGTTTTATTTTTCTCTCTAATAGTCAGTACATAGGTTCCTTGAATGACATTAGATTGGACAATGAAATTGTGCTTGGCATCCCTTGAGGGATACTAAGGCTATCACTGGAGCACAACCAATCCAGCAGATTAAGAAAACTGATATGCCAGGAGCCTGCCACAGAGGGCCTCTGAAAGGCTCTGCCCTGCAAGGTATCAAAACAGCTGCTTAGACTTATGGCCAACCTTTGGACAGAATGCAGGGAATCTTATGAAAGAAGTGGGAAACAGTAAGACCTGGAGAGGACAGGAGCTCCACAAGGAGAGCAAGAGAACCAAAATATCTGGGCAAAAGGGTCTTTTCTGAGACTGATACTCCAACCAAGTACCTAGATAACCTAGAACCCCTGCACAGATGTAGCTCATGGCAGTTCAGTGCCCAAGTGGGTTCAATAATGGGAACAGGGACTGTCTCTGACATGAACTGATTGGCCTGCTCTTTGATCACCTCTCCCTGAAGGAGGAGCAGCCTTACCAGGCCACAGAGGAAGACAATGCAACCAGTCCTGAGGAGACTTGATAGGCTAGGGTCAGAGGGAAAGAGAGGAGGACCTCCCTTTTCGGTGGACTTCAGGAGGGTCTGGAAGGAGAAGAGGAAGGGTAGGATTGGGAAGGAATGAGGGAGGGGTATACAGCTGGGATACAAAGTGAACAAACTGCAATTTATTTAAAAAATTAGTTAATTAAAAAAGAGAACTGATAGGACAAAATAGGAATATGTCGTCTGGATTAGTTCGTAAAACTTTTATTTAAAATTTATTATTTGAAATTTACTGTGAAAATATCTCAGTAAGATATTATTCTAAAGAGTATTGTGATATGGAACATTAATGTCTCAAGCTCATTTTGAAATAGCCTTAGGAAAAACATAAAAGTATTGAAAATTGCACATGCATGTAAAGACAATGTGAGAAAATAAATGAAGTAAAACAAATGTAAACTAATGTAGAATCTTGGTGTGTTTAGAGTGTTATTATACTATTACTATCTTAACTGATAAATTGAATTTTTTATTTTCTAAAGAGTTGTACTTGTAAAAAATTTGATATATGATACAAACATATTTGGTGATCAAGAAAGATAATTTTATAAATGTCTGAAGAAATTTCTGAACAATAAAACAACTTTGCTTGATACCCATGGTTTGGTGAAATATGTTCCAAAATAGAGTAAAAATAAAAGACAATAAAGGTTGCACTGAAAAAAAAACAGAAGACTTAAGTTATACTAATGTAATAAATATTAGAAATATAGAAGTGATTTGGATTTTGAAAACTTATATACTTATGCAACTAATCAAATATTTTTTCTACCAAATTTTTCTAGTATTAGTTTAGGGCTTAACATTTTTTATTTTATTTACATCTAATATAAAGATAGACATTGATCCATGAAGCACTTATTAATTCCAGAAAATAATTAAGTTTTCTCTTAAATGGGCAGTACATGGTTTCATCTCTAAGCAATATGAAATTTACACTGGACAGTAAAATTATATTTTGTCTCTATTATACACAGAAGCACAATTTTATTGTGCTTGCAATTGCCTTTACACACCATTACCCTATGGTCTGGAATGCTGGCCTATGAATTTCAAAGCAATGTAGGGGATTTTGCTATACAACTAACTCTCACTGGAAAAAAATCTTTGACTTGTTCAAAGAAACTATAGGGTTCACAGACTCTGGAAATGGAAATGTCTCATTAAGTCATCTTTCCCATTATTTTTAAAAAATATTATACCATATATGATCTTCATTTCCAAATGTTTTACTCAGTTAAAATTTTAACAACCCTACCACTATAACTTTCTCTGAAAACTATTTCATAATGCCCTAAGGATTCTTTTATGCTACACCTATATTTTCCACAAAGAACTTTAAAAAAAAGTAAAATAGCAAACCATCTTCTACTTCCATCTAAACTGAATGTCTTCATTGATTTCTTCAATGTGTTTTCTTATTTCTAGTTTCCCAAAGCTTTGTTTTAGATTGAGAACCAAAGTGAAAGAGATACAGTGCTACTGAAAAGTTGGTTTTCTCTCTCTCTTGCTCTCTCTTCTCTCCTCTCTTTCTTAGTGCTGTGTTTTATCAGACAAAGGAATATATAGTAGAAATGCATTGTTTGCACAGTACTTAGCCAAAGAGTTCTCATTTTTTGCTATTATCCATTATTGCAATAACTCTCTTCTGAAGCAGAAAGGTCACCAAAAAATCTATTCTATTTTTTTAACTCTTCAAATATTTTCACTTGTTTAATAACTAATTTTTCAATAGATTTTTTAACTAGGGCTATTAACTATCATTTTAAAGTTATTATTTATTACAATTTATCTACTTTGTATCTCAGTTGTAGCCCCTTCCCCCATTGTCTCCTCCCAGTCCCACCCTCCCTCCCTCTTCTCACCCTATGCCCCTCCCCTAGTCCATTGATAGGGGAGGTCCTCCTCCCCTTCTGTCTGACCCTGGTCTATCAGGTCTCATCAGGAGACTAAATTGTCTTCCTCTGTGGCCAGGGGGAGGTGATCAAAGACCTGGCCACTGAATTCAGGTCAGAGACAGCCTCTATTTGTTCCCTTTGCTTGGGAATCGCCTTGGAGACCATGTTGCCAATTGGCTACATCTGAGCAGTGCCTCTAGGTCCTCTCCATTCATGGTCCTTGGGTACAAAAATGTGGTACAATCACACAATGGAATACTACTCAGCAATTAAAAATGAGGAAATCATGAAATTTGCAGACCAATAGATGGAACTAGAAAAGATGATACTGAGTGAGGTAACCCAGAAGCAGAAAGGCACATATGGTATGTACACACTTATAAGTGGATATTAGCCATATAATATAGGATAAACATACTAAAATCTATATCCTAAAGAAGCTAAACAACAAGGAGGACCGGAGGGGAGATGCTTAATCCTCATTCAGAAGGGCAAACAGGATAGACAGCAGAAGTAGGAGGAGATATGAAACAGGACAGGAGCCTCCCACAAAGGGCCTCTGAAACTCTACCCAGCAGGGTATCAAAGCAGATGCTGAGACTAATAACCAAACTTTGGGCAGAATGCAGGAAATCTTATAAAGGAAGGGGGAGATAGAAAGACCTGGAGGAGACATGAGATCCACAAGAAGAGCAACAGCACCAAAAATCTGGGCCCACCCAGTGTGGTGTGCAGAGATGTTACTCCAATCTATTCTATTTTAAAAGTAATTATGCTAAGGTAAGCATGAAACAATACTTAGAAAAAATAAGAATATACTAAACAAGCATGTATACAGCATGAAATATGTAGATACAAGATTCTGCCCTATCCTCATCTGTATAAAAAAACATTACTTATATCAGAAATAATATGCCAGCTAAGTCAGGTCTGTTTGGACAAGCCTGTGATCCAATCCCTGATACTTTGAAGGCTGATAAAAAAAAAATGTCAAGCACAAGGCCTGGCTGGACTCCAGCAGTGAGTTCGAAGCCATTCTGAGCAATTCAGCAACAGTTGGTTTCAAAATGAAAATAAAAGGTGAAAAGAGGGATGGGGATACAGCTCAATGGCAGAGTGCTCACCTAAATATGTGAAGGCCTGGCTCAATCACTAGTAACACACACATACAAAACGTTTATCCCAATGATAACTACACTCTCATAGAAAGGCATAAAGAACTGAGCTGCATTCTTGTTCAGTCCTTTCCTTGTGAGACTTGACTAAATGCTTGTGAAATCAGGATTATTGTCTGCAAAAAACATTATAAAATATTATGATGGACAAATTATAAATCACTAAAATAAGAAATAATCGGATCTCTGGATTTCTTTATCATTTAAATATTAATTAAATATGAAAATAATGCTATGAGCATTCTAGAACATATACTTCCCTTCAACGAAAAACAAAAGTAATTAATTATTAATTTAAATCACTAAGAAAGATTTATCTTAAGATATGAAATGTTAAAAATAGTTGTCGCTTCTCTACTTTTGACATTTTTTATATTTTTATTTATCAATAACTGATATCTCTGTACATTCCAAATCTGACAAATAGTTTATAATACACACTCTAGCCACGATGCAAATCAAATATAATTTTAAAAAATAATTGAATAACATTGACAAAAAATCTAATATATGTACAATTGTACGGTGAGAAGAAAACACTGTACCTGGTTATTAGGTAGAAATTAAAATTGCAAACATCTGATGAAATTTTACTTTTAAAAGATCTGTACTTCTAATCAATGAACTTATAACTATACTTACAAATGAGAAAGAATTGCTAGTAAAAATATTAGTAAAAAGGATCCTATTAACTTCACCTTGCCAGGTGAAAGCACCATGGTCATCATTAGGTTGCAGCAAAAATCATGCATCCTAGACCATTATCAAGAATCATCAATATTTTCAGGTTTGCCAAGGCACTAACACAAAACAAACACATACAGTTTGTAGAGCATCTATATGAAGAAAGCGACTGAAGAATAAACATTAACAATATGTGTTTATTCTTGCATAAAAACAAAAAAGGATGCCTACTTATGTATGAAACATGATATAAAAAATGTGAAAAGAATGTTACAAGAATAAATTGTTGTGCATATACTTGATGAAATAAAATATTTCAGGTTTTAAATATCATATGGATAGCATAAAATACCCTCTTGAACAATCAGTTAAACATAATATTAATCCCAGTAATAGAATTTAAAACAGACATGGAAAGATTTAGTAGGTTACATGGCACATTACCATTTTTTTGTTTTAAATAATTTAAGTTTTATGAATTACAGCTTATTCACTTTGTATTCCAACTGTAGCCCCCTCTCTCCTCCCCTCCCAACCCTACCCTCTTACCCATGCTCTCCTGATAGGGGAAGTCCTGCTCTCCTGCCTTCTGATCCTAGTCAATCAGGTCTCATGAGGACATGCTTCATTGTCTCCCTTTGTGTACCATTTTTAAATCTAGAAACTAAACCCAGAGAGGTCTGGCTCCAAAGATACCTTATTCTCATTGCAAAAAGGTATCCTCCATTTTTCATGTCCCTCTGCTTTGAACATATTTCATCACAATATTACAAAAACAAAATAACATATATTCTCTGAGAAGTAAACCTTTCACATTTTGCCCAATGAATAAATTCAAGGTTATGTATAAAAACTAATTTTTCATAGTATAAGTCACCTTTTTGAGATCACAAATAAGAAATGTATTGGGGTTTAGCAGTTGTATTGTGGAAATGTCACATGCTAACTAGTAGCCTAGTGATTTTTTTTTTCTTCTGATACAAAAAAGAAAAAAGAAAAAGAAAACAAAGAAGTCTTTACTCAGCAGCGAGGCCAGTCCCAGGATCCTCATTCCTTCCTTACTGACTCCATGGCACCTTCTGGTCACAACACAGGGACAGTCATTGCTCCCTGTGTCCTAGTGTGTATCTAAAGAAAGTTAAGTATTTTAAATGCATTGTGCATTTTCCCTCAAGCACATTTCCTGAAAATTTTAGAGTATCTCCTCTGCTCCTCTCCTACGATAATTTAATCATGTGGCTCTTCTATAATAAGTGTTACCGTACGAAACTACTTTAGAAGACTATTTACAAATAAGTATTCATAAAAATCCCTACAATATACATTATCTGCAAATAAAAAAGAGAAAACTGGGCAAATAAAATACATGGCTGTTAAGAAAAGCTTCATACTAAAATTATACTGATGGGTAATGGCATTTATTAGCATTTTCTAACTGCTAGTGTCTTCATGGAAAGCACTGCAGAAAATAAGTTTCCAAAGTTCACTAAACTAGAATGCTGAAAGCACTGATGTAGCGCACAATTACTGTGAGTTCTTTCTTTTTGAGTTCCATTTAGAAAACATCATGATTTTGAATTAATAGTCAAGCTACCCATTAAATCATTGATCCTACGTTGTTCATTTGTGATTGTTCAGAACGTATTTTTTTCTGTTGTAAGTTTAAATAAAGTCTGTACTAAATTCTTACCCTGCTAAGTGCACTAAAACACAGTGAGGTAAAACACAGTGAGGACTCTACAGATGCTTCATGAAATAATTTACCCAATACTCTCTGTAGATATGCATCTCTTAAATGCGTTAGGGGCTTTGGAAAGATCATTTAAAAATATAAATTAGTTCTCTGTTTTACACAGTGAATGGCTTTTTAATTCTCTAATGCGACCCAGCTTTTTGCAGGTTTTGAATACAACCTTTCTAAGGCAGTGCTTATAATTATGTTCAAGCATCAGTGGAAGGAAGAGAATACAGTCACACAATGAGAATGGAATGTCAAGGCATTAAGCTGTCAACATATTTATGTTCTCAAGATTATTCACATTAAGATACTACATTTAAAGTTCAGGGTCAAGTTCAGAAATGTGAGTGTATACATTTCTGCTCAAGCCTTCAGGAAATGCAACAGACAGTGTGATTTGGGCTGAGAATAATTTTGTAAAGCTTCTAATGCCTCAGTCTTCTGACCTTCACAAGGACAAACCTTCCCACCAAGATTCTATCCTTTTTCTGATTCTTGCTCCAATGTCACATGTTTCTC
>JAQQSO010002923.1:0-13984 GCA_028658305.1 Pachyuromys duprasi
GGGTAGGAGGGAATGGGGGAGGGGGCTACGCCTGGGATTCAAAGTACCTAACCTGTGATTGAGATAAAAATAAATAAATTAAAAAAAAAGAAAAAAAAGAATTTTTTAAAAAGCCTAAAAGATTTCATCTTGTATACAATCTATTCTTTTCATTTTCAATTTCACCTCCAGTGTTTATTCACTGTCATGTGGGTCCTAGAACAAAATCATGGGACTCTGATATATATAATTTATGATGGAAATAATAATTCTTCCTGTATGTTAAATGAGGTTTTAAACATTTAATATGACACTTGATATACTCTAATTCCCTCAATAAATAGAAGTTTATTTTCCTGTGTCCTCCCTTTCTTGTCCTCTTATTAATTTCCCAACCTCCCTCTCCTCCTCTTTTTTTAAATTGTATTTGGAAACATTCCGACAGAATGCATTCTCAGTATAATTTTAACAGCTTTATAGCACTTATTGCATGAGAGATTATTAGTCTAAACATTGTACTTGCCTTTTGATTCATTTAATCAATTATGTGAAAGGATAAAAATCATGTGGAGTATATAACAAAGTTTTATAGACTGCAACAAGAAATCAACAGATAGATGGTATCCATCAAGTTTTAGGTCATATTGGGTGTAATTTCTTATCATGTAATTGGACATCATCTCTTTTTTACTTTTTAATTTTTAACATATATATTTTAAAATTTTGAGATTATAATATAATCAAAACACTTCTTTTCTTCCCGTAAAACCCTCCTGTTAAACCACCTGCTATCTCTTTCAAAATTATGGCCTCTTTTTACTCACTGTTATTGTATGTATGTGTACGTGTATGTGCATTTGTGTGTGTGTCTATGCATGTGTCTGTGTGTGCTTATGCATGTGTCTCTCTCTCTGCGTATATTCCTAAATATAAGCTGCTCAGCCTATATAATGTTACTTGTATGTTTTCGTAGCTGGCCATTTAGTATTGGATAACCAATTAAACTGTTCTTTCCTGGGAAAGATTATTTCTCCCACTCTAAGCATTCCTTAGTTGCCCATAGTTTTTTTGTGTAGGATTGAGGCTTCTGAACTTTCCCCTGTCCACGTTGTCATCCTGTGCCCAAAAGGGACATAAAACCATAGTAGATGGATCCATCCAATCCACACCTAAGTCTTATCCATAAAATTTCTCATTTCATTAAATTTTGCCTTTGTTTCTAGACCTCCTTACTCAGTTGTAAACACTACAAAGAAAGGCCCAAAGGAAAAAAAACACACATTAACTTAATAGAGATTTGTGTTTTCCCATGTGTCCAAAACTTTTATAAAATTTATATGAGCTGTGATTTCATGTAGGTATTCTTGGAGGAGGTTGTAAAATAGTTCAGTATATTCTTTAAGGTATCTGTGCTCAGAAACTACCACTGTAAAAGATCTAAGGAGAAGAATCCCATGTTCGACCACTCATTGAGGTAGAATTTTTATGGAACAGAATTTAGAATTCTCAGCCAACTGTTTTCAAAAAGTATAGTAATTATAAGTGTACCAAGATGGCACTTGGAGGGTATTTGTACTGGGGGATTCTGGGATCTTAATGCTTCTACTACTCTCAAAATTGACACAACCATAGGTGGCAACTGAAGCCATAGGTGTGAAATGGTTTCTTAGGGATACTCAACAAAGAGAAAAGAGTGGAGACATGAAGGATACTCAGCGCCAGAGATGTTCAAAGATAGGCAAAAGAATAGAAACAGAAGCATATGGTATGTTTCTGGCACGATTCTGAATTTTTTTTTTCCTTTCTTTCCCAAGACATTTTTTCACAGCACCTTCATTAGGCAAATGACAGGAATCTCTCCATTTTACAGAAGAAACTGGAACACAGACAAGTTAAATAATTCATTACAACTAACAAATAGCTTAACTGGGATCAAATGCAGGCAGTATGATTTTCTGGGCCTACTGTTTTAAATACTGAACTACTTTATTCACATGTCCTCTGGAGCATATCATTTTTGTTGTTTATCTGCAGTGAACCTTAAAGTATCTTTTGAGGTTCTCTCTGGACTTTGTACAGTGTTATATGTGTCTCTTAGACAAGTGCTTACACGAGTAACTGACAAGTCTATTGGAAAGTCACAGAGTCACTACAAGTGATTTTTGACCCTAGGGAAAAAGCAGTGAGCTTTGTCCCAGACACAGTGTTCATACTATTAGCAATAAAACACAGATTAATTTCAAAAGATCAGATGTCTAATGGCATGTGTTATTGTGACTTATAAAATCAATGGGAACTTAAAACCAAGTATGTTGATTTTTTATTTTCAAGATTTTTTATTATTTTATTTATATGTGTGTGCTTCTCTGTGCATACAATACATATGTGCAGTGAGCATGGAGTCCTGAAAATATACAGTTTCCAAATACTGTATTTCATCATTTAGATTGCCTTTTTACATTTATTGATTTTGTTCTTTGATGTGTCTGACCTTCTTTTTTTAATTTTAACATTATTATTTTATATTAATCACAGGTTATATACTTTGTATCCCAGCTGTAGCCCCCTCCCCAATCCCCTCCCTATCTCGCCCTTCCCTCCCTCATCTCCTCCCTGCCCCTTTCCAGTTCCACTGATAGGGGAGGACCTCCTCCCCTTCCTTCTAACTCTAGCTTATGAGGTCTCTTCAGGAATGGCAGCAATATCCTCTCTGTGGCCTAGCAAGGCTGTTCCTCCCTCAAGGGGCGGGGATGTCGAAGAGCCAGCCATTGAGTTCATGTCCAAAATAGTCCCTGTTCCCCTTACTGGTGTATCCACTTGGGTATTAAGCTACCATTTGCTACATACAAGCATGAGTTCTAGGTTATAACCATACTTGGTCCTTGGTTGGAGAGACAGTCTCATAAAAGACCCCTGTGACCTGATATATTTCATCCTTACGGAGCTCCTGTCCTCTCCAGGTCATACTAACTCCCCCTTCTTTCATATGATTCCCTGCACTCTGCCAAAGGGTTGGTTAGGTTTCTTAATCTTTGCTTTGATACCCTGCTAGGTAGAGTCTTTCCGAGGCCCTCTGAGGTAGGCTCTTGTCCTGCTACTTGTTTTCTCCTACGTCCAATGTCCATCCAATTTGACTTTCTAAGTAAGGTTTAATCCTCTTACCCCAGGTCCTCTTTCTTGTTCATCATTTTTAGGTGTATAGATATCTTCAGTATGTTTATCCTATCTTATAGGTCTATATAAGTGAGTATATACCATGTGCAATTTCTGCTTTTGGGATACCTCACTCAGGAGTATCATTTCCAGGTCCCACCATTTGCCTGTAAATGTCATGATTTCCTCATTTTTAATTGCTGAGTAGTATTCCATTGTGTAAAAGTACCACAATTTCTGTATCCACTCCTCAACTGAGGGACATCTGGGTTGTTTCCAGGTTCTGGTTACTATGAATAAAGCAGCTACGAACATAGTTGAGCAGATGTCCTTGCTGTGCACTTGAGCATCTTTTGGATATATGCCTAAGAGTGGTATAGCTGGGTCTTGAGGAATCACTATTCCTAATTGTCTAAGAAAGCGCCAAATTGATTTCCAGAGTGGTTGTACCAGTTTGCAATCCTACCAGCATGTGTTGTCACTTGTTTTTTATTTTTCTCCACATTCTCTCCAGCATATGTTGTCACTTGAGTTTTTGATCTTAGCCATTCTGACAGGTTTAAGGTGAAATCTCAGGGTCGTTTTGATTCACAGCTCCCTGATGGCTAAGGATGTTGAGCATTTCTTTAAGTGTTTTTCTGCCATTCTACAGTCCTCTACAGAGAACTCTCTGTTTAGCTCCATACCCCATTTTTTAATTGGCTTACTTGATTTCTTGCTTTTTAACTTCTTGAGTTCTTTATATATACTGGATATTAGCCCGCTGTCAGATATAGGGTTGGTGAAGATCCTTTCCCAGTCTGTAGGCTGTTGTTTTGTTTGGATGACAGTGTCTTTTGCTTTACAGAAGCTTTTCAGTTTCATGAGGTCCCATTTATTATTGTTGATCTTAGAGCCTGTGCGGTTGGTGTTCTATTCAGGAAGTAGTCTCCTGTACCAATGAGTTCTAGGGTCTTCCCCAATTTTTCTTCTAACCAGTTTAGTGTGTCTCGCTTTATGTTGAGGTCTTTGATCCACTTGGACTTTAGCTTTGTGCAGAGTGATAAATATGGATCTGTTTTCATTTTTCTGCATGCAGATATCCAGTTGGACCAGCACCGTTTGTTGAAGATGCTGTCTTTTTTCCATTGTATGGTTTTGGCTTCTTTGTCAAATATCAAGTTTCCATAGGTGTGTGGGTTCATTTCTGGGTCTTCTATTTGGTTCCATTGATCCACTATTCTGTTTCTATGCCAAAACATGCTGTTTTTATTACTATTGCTCTGTAGTACAGTTTGAGGTCATTGATGGAGATACCTCCAGATGATCTGTTGTTGTACAGGATTGTTTTGGAGATTCTGGGATTTTTGTTTCTCCATATGAAGTTGAAAATTTTTCTTTCAAGATCTGTGAGGAATTGTGTAGGTATTTTGATGGGAATTGCATTGAACCTGTAGATTGCTTTTGGAAGAATGGCCATTTTCACTATGTTAATCCTACCAATCCATGAACACGGGAGGTCTTGTTTCTAACCTTCTTTAACTGCCATGTGAGAGGTGGGAGTAGGAGGAAGAAGAAGTGAAGAATAAGAGGTGTAAGCTAAATAGAAGAATAAAAGGAGGGCAAAGTGGAAGAAGTGGAGGAAGAAGGGAAGAGGAAGAAAGAGAGGCTGTTGAAAATTTTGAATTATGTTCACTTCTCACTAAATGTAAAAATCTCCCAGAGGTAAAGGTGTTATGATTTGAATATAAAGTGTTCCCTCAAAAGGCTCATGTATTCCAACTGGTGGTGCTACTGAGAGATGATCGGGTTATGAGGGCCCTGACTTTATAAATTGTTCAATCCATTGATGAGTTCCTAGATGAAGAAGCAGTTAGGAGGTGAGGCTGAGCTAGAGAAAGTGGGTCACCTGGGATATGACTCTGAAGGGTATGTCTTATTCCTGACCCTTCTTCTCTTGCTCTCTTTCATGTTGGCTTCTACAGGGTGAGCATCTTTCCTCTTCTATGCTTTCAGCCATAATAATCTGCATCACCACATGTTCAAAAACATGGAGTTAAGTAGCCATGAATTCAAGCTGTGAGAAACAAAACAAAACACAATACAACAAAACAAAACTTTGCTTTCTTACCTTGATATTCTCCATAAATTTGTTACAGAAACAAATAGTGAATAGTAAAGATGTCCTGAGGTCTTTTCTGAGGCTAGAAACTTCCCTTTGGATGCTTACACCTTCCTAAATTCCCCAGAGTACACTGGCACATTTGGTACCATAATGTCCCAAAGAAACTCTCTCCTCTTGTGTTTCTCTCAGGTGTCATGACTATAATATATTTCCCTAGTTATCAGTAGATTTTGATTTTATTTTACAATATTTTCAAGAAACACCCATGGCTTTGCAACCCTGTATGAGTTAAATATTTGGTGAAGCAAAGATAAACACCTTGTGTTAGTACTTCAGGCATCTCTCCAAGAAAAAATTAAATAAATAAAACAATAAAATATAGTTTGGGCAATGGCATCAACTCTTCTACTTCTGGAGCCAAGGCTTAGAGTTCCATCCTGGAAAGATTCCATCTTGAATGCTGACACTCGATGTGGGGTAAGGAGTAGTAAAAGTGCCAGAATGTGCAAAACAATTTTGATATTGCCTTTTCAATCTATTCAATGTGTTGTTGCTGCACTCCGGGCTGTATTGAAGAGTGTTCCCAAACTTGATTTAGGCAGCTTTTAATATAAACTATAATTATTTGTGTGTGAGCATATTTTCATTCTAGGTGGAATGTGTGGGCTGTGTCTGTGGTGTCTGTCATGGTGTGTGTATGAGTGGTGTGTAATATGCATCTCTATGGGTTGTGTGTGTGTTTGTGGTGTGTGCGTGTGAGTGTGTGTGCATGTGTCTGTGGTTGTGCATGTCTGTGGAGTTTGTGTGTGTGTATGAGTGTTGTGTACATATCTCAGTGTGGTTTGTACTGTGTGTGGATGCATGTGTCTGTGGTGTGTGTGTGTGTGTATCTGTGATATCTATGGGTACGTGTGTATGAGTCGTGTGTATATGTGTCTGTGTGGATTGTGTGCATGTCTGTGTGTTTATGTGTGTTTGTATGTGTATAGGAGTTAAAAGACAACTCTGTGAGCCAGTTCTCTTCTAACTTTACTTGGATTTTGGAGATTAAACTCAGGTTGAAAACCATGCTATTTGCTGAGAGATTTCACCAGATCCCAGACAGGTTCTATTTGACTTTTCATTGCTAATGTTGAGAGGTGGTGGTCCCTTGCAGTCAGTCACTTTGACTTTTTCACAGATATGCTTAGATTTAAACTTTTGTTTACATTTCTATATATTAAGACATGCAGGGTGATATGGGTAGGTATGGTACTTCAGTCCAAGAAAAATTTCAGGCCTTTTTGGTAGAGGCCAGTTTATTTGTAAATGTGAATAAGAATCTCATTGTATCATTTGCACTGGCTTATTTTCCAAAACCGTTATGGTGATTAGTAACATTAGACAGGAAGACATTATCAAACAGCAGTCAAGAGCATGGCTTTGAATTAAAAGGTAAAAGATTTGATCTTGATTCTGCTTTTTATCAGCTCTGTGACCTTTGGAAAGTTACTTAATCCTTAATCTCAATAAGCTTCAGTTTCCTTATCTGTAAAATGAGCACACACATTCCTTCTTCCCTAGGTATTCAGAGAGATTTAGTGAATGAATCCAATCCACATTATACATATATATACACATATTATACATATATATTTATGTATCTGTATATATTTGCCTATATTTATTTTTCTAGGGCTGAGGCCTACTAAGATGGTTTTTTCCCTGTCCACATTAACATGTTGTTCTACTTGTCCAGGTCATGCTTAGGTAGTCATGTTCGTGAGACATTTTTGGGGTATAGCTTATGACATTACTAAGAGAATAATCTCACAACAAATGCCCTGATCCTCTGGCTCTTAGAATCTTTATGTTCCCTCTTCCATATGATCCCTGAGTCTTAGGTCTGAGAACTGTGTTGTAAATATATCTGTTGAGACTGGACTCCACTTTGTATTTTGATTGGTTGTGGATTTCTGTAATGGTCTTCGTCTGTTACAAAAAGAATCTTCCTTGATGAGGCATGAGAACAACATTTGTTTTGAGTCTAACATTTATAATTCAGCTAAGGGATTTAGATGACTTAGTAAGCTGGCAGTTGAAGGTTCTCTTCAAAGATCCATGATGTCACTAACCATGGCTAGTTTTCCAGTACCAGGCATGATTTAAGTACATATCTTGAAGTAAAGTAAAAAATGGGAGATTGCTGAGAATAGGGAACTGGGTAGCAACTGAGAGGGGAGTAGTATGGTACAAGTGACCTGCTGTGGGAATGAGAAAATAGGGGGCCCAAATTAGAGGGTGGGGAGAAAGATAAATACAAAAGAAAAAGAGTAGCTTAACAATAAGGATACTGAAAAAGTCATGAGAAATCATACTGTTAACTATTTAGCTAAAATAGTCCGATAATACTTGGTAATATAGAAATATGAATAAATACTTTAAATGAAATTGTCCATTTGAGTTGATAGTGTTCCCTCTAAGAGCCAAAGACCTTATAACAAAAACCCCAACAGGAGGCATGAGAAGCTTTCTTTTGAGTTGTTGGCCAGGGCTGTTTAAGAGACTCCTAAAACATTACAGTCTATTGCTGTTGCCTTTGAGTGGACCCAAGAGGAGGGAAGTAAGCCCCTATTGATGAACACATCATGTGCTTTAGACATAAAGCCCCAAAGCCCCTGGCCTGGAACTGATCTGAAAACCTCATCTATGAGGACTGGCTATCATGGTACCATGAAACTTTTAAAGGCACCATGCTAACTTTTATAGGAGGGAAAAAAACCAACAGTCCCACCCAGACATGACAACTATGAACCACAACCTGCACCAGCATGCCACAAACCCTAGTGTAGTAGTGGCACTCTTATCCTGGCAGGAACTAGCAGTTCTTTAATTGGACTTAAGACTCCCAGCTAGGCTGTGGTGATGTAAGCCTGTAATCATGAGGCAGAGGCAGGTGGATCTCTGCGTGTTCAAGGCCAGCCTGGAACTACAAAGCTAGTTCCAAGACAGTCAAGGCCACACAAAGAAACTCTGTCTTAACTACACACCTCCCCCAAGAAAATGAATTTTTTAAAAAATACTTTTCAAAGCAAAATAAACAATGTAATCATTGTTCAGTGTTATCAACATGAGACTAACTGTGGCTGATATCAACAAGGTGGAAGTGAAAGCTAAGGTCTCATATGGTCCAGTAAGTAGGAGTAGTAGCACTTAGTTACCATCATGAAAATTATGTGGAATCAAGTGCCAAGGAACACACACACATTAGAGAGAATAGATACATTTCAAATTCATGGTTAGGCTGAGCATCAAGGTCAACTTTAATAAAAGTAAGTTTAATAAAATATAAGATAGTGTTGAATACTGTAAGAAAATATGCTTCAGATTGAAATCTTGTCTCAATTGCCTAATAATTATGCGATTTCTATAAAATAAGGATAATAAGATTACCTACATCAGAGGATTTAAATGAGCACTCAGTAAATGAGCTCATGTAAAGTGCCTAGAAAAGTTCTGAACACCTAATAAACTGTGATTGCTGACTGAAATGTAGCTTTCCTTCTCATTCTGATGAAGTTATGTCCGAGTGAGCCAAGTATAAGTTGAAAATACTGTAGGTGGAAATATAGGAAGCCAAGACCTCCTGGAACTGGCTTTACGTGGTTTAGGATCATTCTGGAGAAGAGTGTGGGCTCTGGATGAGGATGAAGTCCTTTTGTGGACATAAGCCCTTGCTTCAGTGTGTCTTCCTCAGACGTGGTGCCATAGGTCTATAATCTGAATAGGTATGTAATGAATGCATTGATTTTGAAGAAGAGGACTCTAGAATCCTCTTAGGTGTCTCTTTAGTCTAGGAGTTATATTCTGTCTTTACCTTGCAGCAAGTACTAGGCTCCTAGAAGTCTTGTCAAATAAGGCAATGGCCCTTACAAAGATTAATGTGTCCATCAGGGGATTATGTTGCACAAGGTACTAGCACATTGCACTTAAAAAAGAACATAGAGACGGCATGATGACACACTTTGGTGTAGTTGCAATGGCAGAGAAGTCATCTCTGAACTTGAGAAAGGACCTTTGCTGAGGCTTCTAGGTAAAGTGGACATTCATATCTCTTGTTCCACAGCCTCCCATAAGTCATTATAGGTATGGCAGATATAAGTGTTATTTTATATACAAAATAACTAATGCTCTTAATGATAGATATAGGAAGTAGAGGAGCTTAGAATCTAAGCCATATTTGTCTGACTTTTAGTCTAAATTTTTTTTGGACCCCAACATACTTCTACTTGGCTTTCTGAGATATGGCTTTCTCTAAGGTAGAGAAGAAAGCACTTGTAAAGTATATGCCAAATAAAAAAAGAAAACATTATAAGCAAGAACTCAACAGCTAGAAATAGTATGATTATACTTTGCAAAAAGTGAAGATGAAACTGATTATGAGAGAGCAGTGGAGAATCAGTCTATCATCCCTCCCTCTTACATACACATGAGCACAGTAGTTATTGTAACCTTCATATACTAGCACTCTACTCAGGACCAATAACACCATAGCACATTTGGCTAATATTTTGGGGACATGAGGGTAGAGAATGGTAGAATTAAGTCTAAGAACATGATATTAAGATATTGAGCAAGCTTACATTTCAAAAATTGGTCTAGATTCAAGATGGCTGCCCCAGGAGGACACTGTGACTGAGGAGTAGGACAGCAGTGTCGGCACAGCGACCAGGAGACTGAACTCTGGGACCTAAATCACCAGCGCTTGTAAGTGCCAGGTGAACAGAATTCCTACAGTGAGGAAATCAAGTGGAAAAGTCCTAGGGACACCCAGCTATTCCCCGGAAAAACACCTGGTGACCAGCTGCACACAGCCCTGATCTGAACGTGCGACTGACTGCACCTGGCATCTAGACTTTCTGGACTGGGTCACACAGTCTCCGGGCCAGACTGAGAATCCCCCCAGATACCATCTCAGACTGTGGTGCACAGCCCCTGGCCCAGAAGAAGGAGGCGCCATGTCGCCATGCCAGAGGGGAGCTCTTAGCAGCAAGCCCAGGCCAGAGCATGGAGCCTCCAGAACAGAGTGCCGCCCCCCAGCTGCCATCTCAAACTGGCACACTCAGCCTCTGACACAGAGTGAGGAGCCAAGCCTCCAGACCAGAGTGGCAACCAGGCTGCAGTGCGCACAGCTTCTAGCACAGAGCATGAAGCCCGGCACACAGAGCCCACAACAGAGCTAAATTGAGACAACAACACACACTCTCAAACTACTAGAACTCCTTGATCTTCTTGAAGAATACTCCAGACACCAGAGAGTGACAGTTCCAGTCTGAAGTTCAGGCTCAAAGCACAACCAGCTCCTTGACTATATATAAACAAATGGCCAAAGGTCGACGTACGAACTCACCCAACAAAAATCAGGACACCATGACCCCACCAGAAACACCCAAAAGCAATGGAGATTTTAATTCAGCGGAGACACAGGAAAACTATGTTAAAACTATGATTATGCAGATATTAGAAGAACAAAAAGAGGAACAAAAAGAGGAAAGGAACAAGGCCCTCAAAGAAATTCAGAAAAGTTTAACTGCCCACGTAGAGGAACAATTAAAGTCATATAGAGAGGAAACAAAAAAATAGAAGTCACATTCAATCAGATGATGGAAATGATACAAAGCATGAAAACAGAATTAGAATCTATAAAGAAAACACAAACAGAGAAAAACCTGGAACTGGAGAACTTAGAGAAAAGATCAGGAACCACAAAGGTAAGCATCACCAATAGAATACAAGAGATGGAAGAGAGGTTCTCAAGAGCTGAAGATACACTTGCTGAAATGGATTCCTCACTCAAGGAAAAAAATAAAATCAGAAAAGTTCCAAACACAAAACATCCAAGAAATCACGAATGCCATGAAAAGATGAAACCTAAGAATAATTGGAATAGATGAAAAAGAAGACTCCAGGCTCCAAGGACTGGAAAATATTTTTAAGAAAATCATAGAAGAAAAATTTCCCAACTTAAAGAAAGAAATGTTCATAAACATACAAGAAGTCTACAGAATGCCAAATAGACTAGACCAGAAAAGAAATACCTCACCTCACATCATAGTCAAAACACTCAACCTACAAAACAAAGAAAAAATATTAAAAGCAGCAAGGGAAAAGGGTCAAGTAACATATGATGGCAGACCGATCAGAATCACACCAGATTTCTCATCAGAAACTATGAAAGCCAGAAGGGCCTGGGCAGATGTCATGCAGTCTTTAAGGGAACACAGATGCCAACCAAGACTAATATATCCAGCAAAGCTTTCAATCAACATAGATGGAGAAAACAAAATATTCCATGACAAAACAAAATTTAAGCAATATCTACACATCAATCCAACCCTACAGAAGATACTAGAAGGAAAAGTTCAATCCAATGAATACAACTACACCTAAGAAAATATAGGATACAGGTAACTTCCCAACTAAAAAGGAGAAAAAAAGCAATGGATCATAGTAAGACCACCAACTCCACAATAAAAGGAAATAACAGTCATTGGTCACTATTATCTATCAACATCAATTGACTCAACTCTCCAATAAAAAGACACAGACTAACAGGTTGGCTGCGGAAACAGGATCCAACATTCTACTGCATCCAAGAAACACACCTATACAACAAAGATAAACACTACCTCAGAGTAAAGGGCTGGAAAACCATTTTCCAAGTGAATGGACCCAGAAAACAAGCTGGGGTAGCAATCCTAATATCTAATAAAATAGACTTTCAACCAAAGTTACTCAAGAAAGATAAGGAGGGGCACTTCCTTCTCATCAAAGGAAAATTTCAACAGGAGGACATCACAATTTTGAACATCTATGTTCCAAATACAAGACCACCTACATTTGTAAAAGACACATTATTAAAGCTGAAATCACACATTGATCCCAACACCTTAATAGTGGGAGACTTCAACACTCCACTCTCACTAAGGGACAGATCATCCGGTCAGAAGCAAAACAGGGAAACAAGGATACTCATAGAGGCCCTAAAACAACTAGACCTAATAGATGTCTAAAAAACTTTTCACCCCAGATCAAAAGAGTATACCTTCTTTTAAGCAACTCATGGAACTTTCTCAAAAATAGACCATATTGTTGGTCACAAAGCAAGCCTCAGCAGATTCAAGAAGATTGAAATAATCCCTTGTAGCTTATCTGACCGCCATATTCTAAAGCTGGACCTCAACAACAGAAACAGCAAAAAGCCTGCACATACATGGAAACTGAACAACTTGTTACCCAAGGACAGCTTGGTTAGGGAAAAATAAAAAAAAAAAAGAAATTAAAGACTTCCTAGAATTCAATGAAAATGAAAGCACAACATACCCAAACCTATGGAACACAATGAAGACAGTGCTAAGAGGAAAGTTCATTAAACTAAGTGCCTTCAAGAAGAAATTTGAAACATCTCATACAAGCAACTTAATGGCTCAACAGAAAGCCCTAGAAAACAAAGAAGCAGATACACCCAAGAGAAGCAGACGGCTGGAAATAATCAAACTCAGGGCTGAAATCAATCAATTAGAAACAAACAAACAAACAAAAAACAATTCAAGGAATCAATGAAACCAAGAGCTGGTTCTTTGAGAAAATCAACAAGATAGACAAGCCCCTAGCCAAATTAACAAAAAGGCAGAGAGACACTGTCCAAATTAGCAAAATCAGAAATGAAAAGGGCGACATAACTACAGACACTGAGGAAATCCAAACAATCATTAGGTCTTAGTACAAAAGCCTATATGCCACAAAATTTGAAAATCTGAATGAAATGGACAATTTTCTTGAGAGATTCCACCTACCTAAATTAAGCCAAGATCAGATAGAAAGATTGAATAGACCTATATCTCCCAAGGAAATAGAAGCAGTCATCAACAGCCTCCCTACCAAAAAAAAGCCCTGGGCCAGATGGTTTTAGTGCAGAATTCTACCAGACCTTCAAAGAAGTCCTAACACGAATTCTTTCTAAACTGTTTCACAAAATAGAAATAGAAGGAAAATTACCGAACTCTTTCTATGAAGCCACAGTCACCTTGATACCTAAACCACACAAAGATCCAACAAAAAAAGAGAACTTCAGACCTATCTCTCTTATGAACATTGATGCAAAAAGACTCAATAAAATACTTGCAAACAGAATCCAAGAACACATGAAAGATATCATCCACCATGACCAAGTAGGCCTCATCCCAGACATGCAAGGGTGGTTCAATATACGGAAATCCATTAATATGATCCACCATATGAACAAATTGAAGGAGAAAAAACACATGATCATCTCCCTAGATCCCGAAAAGGCATTTGACAAAATCCAACACTCATTCATGTTTAAAGTCTTAGAGAGCTCAGGGATACAGGTACATACCTAAACATAGTAAAGGCAATATACAGCAAGCCTATAGCTAACATCAAACTCAATGGAGAGAAACTAAAATCAATCCCACTGAAATCAGGGACTAGGCAAGGCTGCCCATTGTCTCCATATCTCTTCAACATAGTACTTGAAGTTCTAGCTAGAGCAATAAGGCAACTAAAGTTTATCGAAGGGATACAAATTGGAAAGGAAGAAGTCAAAGTATCACTATTTGCAGACAATATGATAATATACATGAGTGACTCCAAAAATTCAACCAGAGAACTCCTTCAACTGATAAAAACCTTCAGCAATGTGGCTGGATACAAAATCAACTCAAAAAAAATCAGAAGCCCTCCTGT
>JAQQSO010002924.1:0-13984 GCA_028658305.1 Pachyuromys duprasi
AAATCAATTTGGTGCTTTCTTAGACAATTAGGAATAGTGATTCCTCAAGACCCAGCTATACCACTCTTAGGCATATATCCAAAAGATGTTCAAGTACACAACAAGGACATTTGCTCAACTATGTTTGTGGCTGCTTTATTTGTAATAGCCAGAACCTGGAAACAACCCAGATGTCCCTCAGTTGAGGAATGGATACAGAAATTGTGGTACTTTTACACAATGGAATACTACTCTGCAATTAAAAAAGAGGAAATCATGAAATTCGCAGGCAAATGGTAGGACCTGGAAATGATCATCCTGAGGGAGGTATCCCAATAGCAGAAAGAAACATATGGTATATACTCAATTATATAGACCTATAGGATAGGAAGGTCAAGCTGAAATCTACACACCTAGAGAGGATAAACAGGAAGGAGGAGCCAGGTTGGTATGATCAATGCTCGTTTGGATGAACATATGGGATGGACATTGAGTGGAGGAGAAAACAAGCAACAGGACAGGAGCATGCCAAGGAGGATCTCTGGGGGAGTCATTGTAGCGATGTATCAGAGCAGATATTAAGACTCGCGATCAAGACTTTGGCAGAGGGCAAGAAATAAAGATAGAAATGGGGGAGGTTGGTGAAACTTGGGGAGAACACGAGCTCCACAAAGACCGAACTGAGCAGGGCACAGGGGTCTTGTATGAGATGGTTTCTACAATCAAGGACCATGTGTGGATTTGGCTTGGAACTCCCATTCCGATGGAGCCCATGATAGCTTGATGTAGGACTGAAGACCCTAGTGAGGGAAACAGGGACTGTTTCAGTCATGATCTTGATGGCTGACTCTTTGACCCTCCCCCATACAAGCCAGGGAGTGACAGACTGGCTAGATCCCATGGGAGGACATTGCAGCCAGCCCTGAGGAGACAAGATGAGCTAGGGTTGGATGGAAGGGGTAGAGGTCCTCCCCTGTTGGTGGACTTGGAGTTGGTGGGGAGGAGGGAGATGAGGGAGGGAGAGGGAGGGTGAGAGGGAAAGAAGGATGGGGGCTATGCCTGGGATGCAAAGTTCCTAACCTCTGATTGATATAAAAATAAATAAATTTTAAAAAAAGGAAATTCAGGCTACTGTGTTAGCCATAAAACATGATATTGCATCACCTACCAGAAAATGAATGAAACTCCAGATTAATCATACTTTGTACAATAATCTCGGAATATAAAATAAATTCAGGAATAAATGTCTTAGCTAGCTATATGTTGCTGCGGCAAACACCAGGACCAATGACACGTTGTCATGAAGGAGATGTATTTAGCTTAAAATTCCTGCCTACACCATCATTGAGTGAAGCTAAGTAAGGAACGAAAGAAGTGAAGGAACCTGTGAATAGGATCTGAAACATAGAGTAGGGGGAAATTCTGCTTATTGGCTCTCTCTTTTTGGCTTGTTCTTCATGTCTTTTTACACAACCCAAGACCACCACCTGTCCAGCAGTTTCACCGCCCAGGCAAGGCTGTGCTTCCCCTTGGAGATATTAAGGGGAAAAAAAAGGCTGCACAGACTTGTTCACAGGTTTGTCTAATGGGCAGATTTTCTCAACTGAAGTTCCCACTGCTAAGATGATCCTACTCTATGTCAAGTTGACAATAAGAAAACAGACCAGTGTAATAGATTTCAGGTAAGTAATCACATGAGCATTAATAAGTAGACAAAAAAAGTCTTTATTTTGATGTAAGACTTTTAGGGAGAACAGATGGGGACCAGGGAGGGGAATATTGAGTAAGAATGGGTAGTAAAGAAGCTTGATATAATGTGAGCATAAGATGGATTTCTCTAAACTAAAATGAAATCCATTAGTGGGTACTAGTAAAGTAACTTGATCATTAAAAAATTGAAATTATTGGATTGGTATAATTCTTATTTTAGTGCTTCAAGAAATTCTTATATTAATAAGAAAAACTACTTTGATGTGATGTATTTTAATGCATTTATTACAGCAAAACCCATTAGAATCTATCTTTTAAGATGTAGGAAATATGTGAGATAATCATTATTTTGTACTTAATTTAATACAGAATATTTTATCAAGGGCCCTGGGGGCCCAAGAGACTGATAAGCCAACCTAAGACCATCTATGGAGAGGACCTAAAACCCCTCCTCAGATTTAGTCCATTGACTCAGTCTCCAAGTGGGTTCCCTAGTAAGGGGAGCAGTGGCTGTCTTGGGCAGGAACTCAGTGGCAGGCTTTCTGATCACCTCCCCCCGGAAAAAAGATTTTTCAAGAAAATGAACCCATAAAACAAAGTGGAGTAGTTATCCTAATATCTAATAAACTACACTTTCAACCAAAATTAATCAAAAAAGATAAGGAGGGTCACTTCATTCTCATTAAAGGAAAAATCCACCATGAGAACATCACAATCCTTAACATCTGTGCCCCAAATACAAGAGCACCTGCATTCATAAATGAACATTATTAAAGCTCAAATCACACATAGATCCCAACACCTTAATAGTGGGAGACCTCAATACTCCACACTGATCAAAGGACAAATCATCTAAACAGAAGCTAAATAGAGAAATAATGACACTTACAGAGGCCCTAAATCAAATGGACCTTGTAGATGTCTACAGAACCTTTCACCCAAACCCAAAAGATTATACTTTCTTTTCAGTACCCTAGGGAACTTCTCCAAAATTGATAATATAGTTGGGCACAAAGCAAGCCCCAACAGATACAAGAAGATTGAAATAATCCACTGTTTCTTATCAGACCACCATGGTCTAAAACTAGACCTCAACAACAACAACAAATATAACAAAAAGCTTACACATGCATGGAAACTAAACAACCCTCTACTCAACTCTCTACTCTATAGCTTGGTCAGGGAACAAATAAAAAAAGAAATTAGAGACTTCCTGAAATTCAATCAAAATTAATCACAACCTACCCAAATTTTTGTGACACAATGAAAACAGTGCTAAGAGGATAGTTCATAGCATTTACTGCCTTCAGAAAGAAGTTTGAGATATCTCATACAAGCAGCTTAACAGCACATCTAAAAGCCTTATGGGATGTAGGGGAGAAGCAGACACAGCCAAGAGAAGGAGATGGTTGGAAATAATTGAACTCATGGCTGAAATCAATAAATTAGAAAAAAATAAAACAATTCAAATAATCAATGAAACCAAAAGCTGGTTCTTTGAGAAAATCAACAAGATAGACAAACCCTTAGCCAAACTAACTAAAAGCTAGAGAAAAATTATCCAAATCAGCATAATCAGAAAGGAAAAAGGGAACATAATGACAGACACAGAGGAAATTCAAAGAATCATTTGGTCTTTCTTCAAGTGCTTATACCCCACAAAATTTGAAAATCTAAATTAAATGAACAATTTTCTTGATAGACTCCATTTACCAAAGCTAAACAAGATTGGGGAAATAGATAAACAATTCTATATCCCACAAGGAATAGAAGCAGTCATCAAAACTGTCCCTTCCAAAAAAAAAAAAAAAAAATAAGGGCCAGATGGATTCAGCACAGAATTCTATCAGACTTTTGAACAAAATATGATACCAATACTTTTCAAACCATTCCACAGCATAGAAACAGAGGACATTACCTATTGGTAAAATGTTCTTGGGGAATGTGTACAATTTATCCTTGTTCATTCAAATACTGATTTCTTTACCCTACTATTTGGTTTCAATCGGACATTGCAATGTGATATTTATTCTAGGCATTACCTGTCTTAAGTCTGTATAAACATGCCACTATTTATTCTCTGTATTGTCAATAAAAGAACCAGCCAATGCTGTGCAATGGAGAGAAGAGGGTTGGGCATCCTGGTCTGGAAGGGAGGAGAAAGAGGCAAGTGAGAGGAGTAGGAGAGTAGAAATCATCAGGAGGGACTTGGAACCATGCGGAGAGATGAACCAGACCTAGGATGTGACTAAATGCAAGTATAATGTCAGAAAATTTGAATGGGAGGACACTATGCTGGTTTGGAGTTTTAGGATGGAGGAATTATTGCCCAGCATTGTACGCTGGGATAGTTAAGTAAATCCTAGCCTCTGTGTGATGATTTGTGTATACAGTTGGTTTAGAAATAACTGCTTCTTAGCTAAAAGATAAATCAATAAGGAATATTAATAACCTGCACCAAGAGAGGGGCAGGGAAGAGACGAGGGAGGAAGAGTGGGATTGGGAGGGAATGAGAGAGGGGACTACAGCTGGGATACAAAGTAAATAACCTGTAATTAATATAAAAAATAAAAATTATAATAATAAAGAAAATATCTAACAGTAATTTTGAGAAGATGGTCATAAAAGAGAAAATATCTCTCCAAAATAGATTAAATAATGATTTATCAATTTTCAAATATTTAAATGAGATAAGTAACACACCTGCTAAGACAGAATGGGATTTAGAAAGGAATGCTGAATTAGACCAGCATAGAAAGGTCCTAATTCCAGAATGGAGAACAGGGAACATGTTATGCTAGGGAAGAGGTTTTGCATATATTCATACAGGAGAAGAAAAATTATGGGTTCCATCAAAACTAATAAAAATCAGATTTGACAGTGGAAGACCATCAGAAGATCTTGGCCACACACAAGAAGAGAGAAATCAAGAAAACTAAACAGAATAGGTAACATAAAGTGCTGATCCTTTCACATGGGAACAACTCTGAAACTTACTGAAGCATAAAAATGTCTCCAGCCAGAACTTCAACAATACATGGCCAATATATCCTTGACTACAATATCCTGTAATTTTATTATGCCATTCTTTTAATTGACATGGATAAAATTGGCTTACAGTTTAGTTTCACCCTGCACATCTCATACATTTATAATGTTAGGACTGTATAATGCTTGTGAGAAATTTTATGTTTACAGCGCAAAAGGACCAGACACCAGAGATGCTGGATCAAATCTTAAAGAATTCATCTTTCCAGCATGCTGAGATATTGGCACATCTGTTCCAGTATCCTGCACATTCCAGCCTCTGCTTGTTCCTGCCTCAACTGCTTCAATTGTTGTTTCTCATGAAAGCATGCTCCCAAGAGAGCTTTGAAGAAAGCTACTAATCTCAATTGGTCCAGCACTTTAGACTGTTTCAAACAGGACTTTCATTAAGCCTGAAATTTTTCTATATTAAAAGACTGGACCACAAATGTTAATGCTTGTTCAATTAGCCAATTTATAATTTCCTTTGGGCCCTCTAATAGAATTTCTACATGTCCAAAAAGTCACCTAGAAAAAAATTCATGAGAACAGTGTCCAATTTCCTTTAAAGGAGGTAGCGTAGGTTTTTGGCTGTTTTCAGAAACTATGAATGTTTATTTTCATTGGGAGATGGTCATAAATTATTAGTGGTCTTATTCAAAGAAAAAACAAGGTTAAACTCAGGGATTTCTCTCTTTTCCTTTTCCTTTTCTCCATCTTTCTTTTTTAGATAAAGAGAAAAGGGGTTGAAATGAAAGAAAGGGAATATGGGGATATCTTTTAGGAATAATAAGGTAGAAGGTAGATTATTGAATCTACTCAACTTAAGGTTTTATTTTTATTCTCGAATAAGGTTATTTTTAACTCTAGTATAAGATTTTGTATATTGATGCAAAAATAAATATGTTTAATACCTTGGTAAATTTTAGTATATTGATACAAATTCAAGGTTACCTCCAATACTTTTAAACTGCTATTAAAAACTGTTTATGGCATTAGGTAATGCAAGTTAATTTCTAGTTAATCAACTCAAAGCCATGTGAGACACTAGTCTAATTTATCAGAGGAATATACATCCTACGTTTAACTGATAGATATGATTATGTAGACAGGTCGATTACATAAAGATAAGCAAGACTTTAAATACTTCAGAAACCTACAGAATATGACACTTAAAAATGTCTTTTTTTATATTAAAGATTCTTTGACAATGAGACAGGCCATCTCCTGGCAGCACTGCGCCTATCTCAAAGAAGATGATGAGCATTGAAAAACCTCCACATGGAGATGGCTTAAATGTGGCAAACGAGCCACTCACAAAATTACCAACTCATTCTATAAGGCCACAGTAACCTTGATGCCTAAACCTCACAACAACCCAACAACAACAAAAAAAAAGCGAACTTCAGACCTATTTTCTTATGAACATTGATGCAAAATTACTCAATAAAATATTTGCAAACCCAATCCAAGAACACATAAAAGATATTATCTGCCATAACCAAGTTTATCCCAGACATGCAGGGATGGTTCAATATACGGAAATCCATCTATGTAATCCATCACATAAAGGAACAGAATGGAAAACAAAAACACATGATCATCTCATGAAAAGTAGTTGACAAAATCCAAAACCCATTCATGCTTAAAGTGTTGGAGAAATTAGGGATATAAGTCATATACCTAAACATCGTAAAGGCAATATACAGCAAGCCTATAGTCAACATCAAATCAGGGACAAAGCAAGGCTGCCCACTCTCTTCGTATCTCTTCAATATAATACTTAAAGTCTTAACTAGAGCAATAAGACAACTAAAGGAGTTCAAGGGAATAAACATTGGAAAGGAAGAAGTCGAAGTATCACTATTCTCAGATTATCTGAAAGGATACATGAGTGACCCCAAAAACTGAACCAGAGAACTCCTTCAGCTCATAAACACCTTCAGCAAAGTGGCTGGATACAAAACTAACTCAAAAAAATCAGTAGACTTCCCAAAGGAGACCAATAGAGACATAAAAACTGAGCCCTGGGAGCCATGAAGAGAGTGATACCTTAACCAAGGACAATGCATGGAAAGGACCTAAAACTCCAGCCCATAGACTCAGACTCTGGGTGTTGGCCCTAGTAAGGGGAGCAGGGAATTCCTCTGGCATGAATTCATTATCAGGCTCTCTGATGACATCCCCCTGGTGTTGCAGCCTTGCCAGGCCTCAGAGGAATACAATGAAACCAGACCTGATAGACTAGGGTCAAATAGAAGGGAAACCTCCTCTACCAGTGGACTAGGGGAGGGGCATAGGGGAAAAGTGGAAGTGTGTGTGAGTTTGGTAGGACACAAGGGAGGGGTTCACAGCTGGAATATGAATTGAATAAATTGTAATAAATTGTAATAAATTATAATAATTAAAAAGATAAACTCAAATAAAAGATAATAGATCCATGAAAGCATTTCCAGGAAGTACTGACTAAGGATAGACACTGATACTAAATGTGCACAGTGTCATTTAGATTCTACAGGTCAAAAGGGATAAAGTAATAAAAGAAAAATGCCCTTGAACCTAGGTACTGTCTCTATCCATTCATACATTGCTTATTGTCAGCCATGAGGTATGGAAACTCCTTCTCTACATGTTCCTAACACCATGATATTTCTTCAAAATTCTTTGAATTGTTCTCTTTGTTTCCAGTTTATTGATTTCAACCTTGAGTTTGATTATTTCCAGCCATGTATTCCTCTTGGGTATGTCTGTCTCCCAGCCCCCACCCCCAAGGCATTCAGCTGTGCCATTAAGTTGATTATATGAGATGTCTTCAATCTCTTTATAAAGACACTTAGTGCTATTAACTTTTATCTTAGCACTGCTTTCATTGGGCCCCATAAGTCTGGGTATGTTGTAATTTCATTTTCATTGAATTTCAGGAAGTTCTTATTTTCTTTCTTTATCTTTTCCTGACTCAATTGTCATTGAGTAGAGAGTTGTTCAGTTTCCATGTGTGTGTAGGATTTTTGTTAATTTTGTTGTTGCTGGGATCTAACTTTAGTCCATTGTGGTCTGATAGGATACAAGATATTATTTCCATCTTCTTGTATCAGTTGAGGCTTTCTTTGTGACCTACTATATGGTCAGTTTTGGAGAAGATTCTGTGAGGTGCTGAGAATAAGGGGTATTCTTTTCTGTTTGGGTCAAACGTTCTGTAGATCACATTAAGTCCATTTGTTTTATGACATCTGTTAGTGTCGGGTTTTTTTTTTTTTTGGTTTAGTTTCTGTTGCATTGACCTTCCCTTTGGTAAGAGTGGTATGTTAAGTCTCCCACTATTAATGTGTGGGGATCAATATGTGATTTAAGCTTTAATGTTTCCTTTACAAGTGTGGGTGCCCTTGTATTTGGAGCATGAATGGTCAGAATTGAGCTGTCATCGTGGTGGAGTTTTCCTTCGATGAATATGAAGTATTGTTACTTATTTCTTTTGATTAATTTTGATTGAATGTCTATTTTATTAAATATTAGAATGGCTACTCCAGTTTGCTTCTCGAGTCCATTTATTTGGAAAACAGTCCACCAGCCCTTTACTCTCAGGTATGTCAATCTTCATGGCTGAGGTGTGTTTCTTGCGTGTAGCAGAATTTGGGGTCCTGTTTATGCATCCATTCTGTTAGTCTGAGTCTTTTTTATTGGAGAGTTGAGTCCATTGATGTTCAGAAAGATTAGGGGCCAGTGACTGTTAGTTCCTTTTATTTTGATGTTGGTTTTGGTAATTTGTTTGTGTGCTTGTCTACTTTGGTTTTGCTGCCGTAAAGTTATTTATATCCTGTGCTGTTTTGGGGGATGAAGTGTAGTAACCTTTTCAGGTGGGAGCTTACCTTCTAGTATCTTAGATAGGGATGGTTTGTGCATATATATCGTTTACATTTGTTTCTGTTGTGGAATAACTTGTTCTCACCCTCTATGGTGATTGGGCATTTTGCTAGGTACACTGTTTGAGACTGGCATCTGTGGTATCTTAGGGTTTGCAAGACGTCTGCCCAGAGTGTTCTGGATTTTAGGGTCTCTGCTGAGAAGTCAGGTGTGAGTCTGATAGGTTTGCCATTACATGCTACTTGGCCATTTTCCCTTGCCACATTCATATTTTATCTTTTCTTCTGTACATTTACCGTTTTGATTATTACGCAGTAAGAGGATTTTCCTTTCTGGTCCAATCTATTTGGTGTTCTATAGGCCTCTTGTATGCTCATAGGCATTCTTTTCTCTAGATTGCAGAAATTTTCTTCTGTGATTTTGTTGAAAATATTTTCTGGGCCCTGAAGACAGGAATCTATTATTATTAGGTTTCATCTTTTCTTGGTGTCCTCTGGATTTCTTGGATGTTTTTGTGTCAGGAGTTTTTTAGATTTAACACTTTCTTTAATGAATGCATCAATATCTTCTATTTTTCTCCTACGCCTGGTTTTTTCCCTCTTTTTCTTATATTCTGTTGGTGATAACTTACCTCTGTAATTCCTGTTTTCTTCTTTAAGTTCTCTTTCTCTAGGATTTCCTCAGTTTGTGCTTTTTTATTGTTTCCATTTCTATCTTTAGGTAACAAACACCATTTTATTGATTTCCTTCATCTGTTTTTCTTTTCCTATATTTCTTTAAGTGATTTATTCATTTCCTCTCTACAGGCCTCACTAATGGCCTCAGTCTCTCTGACTGTATCTTCCTGTATTTCTTATTATTATTTTTATTATAATTTTTATAATTTATTCACTTTGTATCCCAGTCGTAGTCCCCTCCCTCCCTTTTCCTCCCATATGCCTCACCTTTAGTCCACTAAAGGATAATAGGGGTGGAGGGAAAGTTCTCTACCTCTATTATCTGACCCTAGTCTATCAGGCTCCATCAGGACTGCCTGGATCCTCTTCCTCTGTGGACTGGCTAGGTTGCCCCACCAGGTAGAAGTGATCAAGGAGCAGGCAACCAAGTTCATGTCAGAGACTATCTCTTCTCCCCTTACCAGGTAACTGAGCTTTCTATGGGTTACCTCTGAGCAGGGTATGTGGGACCTCTCTATGCATGTTTTTTGGTTGATGCATCAGTATCTGCAGTCCCCACTGGGCCCAGCATTTTTGGCTTTGTTGGTCTCCTTGTGGATCTCTTATCCCTTCTGTGTCCTTTTATCTCTCCCCTCTTTCATAAGATTCCTTGCACTCTGTCCAAAGTTTGGCTGTGAGCCTTTGCATCTGCTTTGACTCCCTGCTGGATGGAATCTTTTAGAGGACATCTGTGATAGGCTCACATCTTGTTACCTTTCTTGTTCCACTTCCAGTGTCCATCCTGTTTCCCTTCTGAATGAGAATAAAGCACATTCCCTAGAGTCCTCCCGGTTGTTTACCTTCTTTAGGTCTGTATTTCTCAACAGATTGTTTCCTCTGTTATCCTTCATAAGCATATTTTAATGACATTTTCTTGTGTTTCAGTTGTGTTAATATATCCAGGGCTGTTTGCCTTGATACCCCAAGCATTCTGGAGATGCCATATTGCTTGGGCTTTTGTTGATTGCTGTATTCTGCTGGCCCTTAGCCATCTGGCCTATAACATTGGCTGGTAGCTTCTGGTGCTCCCTAGATTTCTGGAGGGGACTGGTTTAGAAAGAGTCCTGGGCAGGAAGCTAGATGTTCATATAGAAGCCATCCTCAGATTTGTGGGTATGGTCTCCGGTTGGTAGATGGTTCTTCATGGAACTGCTGTTGATCTCCTCAGTTGTATGGCCCTGTGGACTAACTGGACTCCTCAGGAGCCCAGGGGATTGCCTCTCACCAGTGGAAGTCCCAGAGGCACCCACCTTTCCACTGGCTTTCTTGCTCTGAAGTTAATGTGCTACAGCTGCCCAGACACAGGATTTCCTGGATTCATTCATCTTAGAGAACAAGCTAGCCCAGAGGTTTGGTCCATCTTCTTACGGAGATGTGTTGAGCTCTGGAGAGGTGTCTGGAACTGTTCTTGTGGTTCCCTGGTGTCAGGAGGCCAGAGGTTGAAGATGAATGCCTGGTACCCAGAAGGCATTCATTGGCCAGTGAGTACAGCACTCAGGCATGTGGCAAGAGGCTGCAGAATGAGCTCTGATGGGAACCCTCAAACTTTCAGGGGGTTAGTATGTCACTGGTGTTGGGCTTTGAGATATCAAAAGATCACGCCAGAGTCTCTCTTTTCTTCCTGCCTTCAGATACAAATGTGGGACTCTCAGCTACTTTTCAAAAAATGTGAGTGCTGCCATGTTCCATACCAAGATAACTGACTAAATCTCTGAAGCTGTATGCAAGCCCTGTTTAAATGTCTTTCTTATAAGAATTGCCATAATCATCATCTCTCTTCACAGCAATAGGACACTGGATAAAACAGTTGATTTCAGGGAACAGAGCAGGCTATTGATGTGACAGGCCTGGCCATGCTCCTTGTTAGCAAAATGTAGGCTTTGGGACATAGGAAAGCAGTTGAATGCATTCAATGAGGCTTAACTGGCAGAGAAGACAGTTCTGAGGGCAACGTGACCTCTGGGCACCCAGCACAAGAAGTCTCAGAGGGGAAAGCTATTTGTAATTGGCTTATAGACCATTCTGTGATATTTTGACAAAAAACATGTCGTCTTTTCGTCCTTGTCCAAAAAATGTGCTCCAAGGGTATATTGAAGAGTTTTGTGTTAATGGTGCTGGCAAAAGAGATTTTAATTCAGCCTACTGTTGATGACGCCATGGTCATGCGTTTACTAGTGGTCACTCTTAGGCTGACAAAGCTGAAAAGCAAAACGTTCAGATTGAGGAGGAAAGGAGCAGCAGGAAATGAAATGGAGTTAAGTACAGAGTTCAAGTAATAAAAATTTTTAAAGTTTGATGCTCAATGAAATAAAGTGAGTGGTTACCTCAGGGAAAGACCTTACACAGAAAAAAATTCCAATATGTGAAAGGGAATTAAAGAAAAGCTTAAGCAGTGATAGAGGCAACAATAGAAAGTGGGTACAAATGTAATTGAACAAAGAGGCAGACATGTTTCAGCCCCATCAAGCAACAGAACTTGGCACCTTAGGTCCCATGTTTCTTTCTGGCATTAGAGGCAAGGATACAAGAAAGGGGTTGTGGAATATCCCTGTGTGCCTAAGGCTAACTGTTGCCAAGGCCAGGAATGTGTGAGTGCATCCTCAAATAAAGGCTTAGAGAGGCCATTGCCTGAAATTGGGAGGCTGAAGCCTGGGCTTAGAGACCTCAGGATGTTGGAGATGCCAGAGTCACAGATACCTATTAGGGTAAGCTGCAATCTGAAATCAGCCCAAGAGAAAGAAGTGTGCTGCTGTCAATAAAGCTGAAAGGGGTTGGAGATCTGAAGAGCATTTTGACATCAGGCATAGTAATACAGAGTTTCATAAGTTTGCCCAGCTAGTTTTCAGAATTTCTTTGGTCCAGTATCTTCTCAATATGCACCCCCCCTTTGTGTGGTAATATTTATTCTGTGCAAATGTATGTTGGAAGTGTGTGATCTGTTTTGTTCTATTTGGTTTTTAATTTTCCATTTTGATTTCACAATGAATTACAGTTAAGAGATTACCTTGAGTCTTAGAAGAGTCTTTTAACTTTGGGCTTTTAAACAGTGTTAAGACTATAATAGACAATGTTGACTTTTGAAGGCAAACTGAAGGGGTTATGCATTATAATGTGAATACAAACCCATTGGGAGCCAGGGAGTAAAATCTGGTTGCTTAAGTAAAAATAACCCAAAAGTCTCATATGTTTCATATCAGACATAGAGATGGAGAATTTGGATTTGTCCAGCTGGTTTTTGGTCTTGCTTTGGTCCAGTATTACTTCACTGTTCTTCTTTTTCGGGATTGTAATGTATACCCTGTGCTGCTGTATGTTGGAAGTATGTGATTTGCTTTTTCAATTTGATTTTACAGGGGATTACATTTTGGAGATTACATGATTCAGAGAAGAAAATTTGAACTTTGGATTCTTACATATGCTTAAGACTGAAATAGACTATGGAGGCTTTTGGAGTTGGACTAAATGAATTTGCATTATGATATGAATAAAAGCTTATGGGGGTGAGGGAGGAGAAAGTGGTGCTTTGAATAAAATGGTCCCCAAAGCCCATAGGGAGTGCCAGTATTAGGAAGTGTATCCTTTTTGAAGTAGATGTTGCACTGTTGGAAGAAGCTTGGCTCTCAGGTTACTTCCTGTTTCCTCCTGACCCAGATCTAGAACTCTCATTTCCTTCTCCAGCACCAGGTTGGCCTGCATGCTGCCTTGCTTTCTTCCATGATGGTAACGGACTAAACTGCTGAAACTCTGAACCAGCCCCAAGTAAAGATTTTCCTTTATAAGAACTGCTGCAGTCATGATGTCTTTTCACAGTAATAAAACCTTAAGACCCTTGGTAATCAAGGGTTGGCACTATTCAAAAGGGATTAATAGGGGTGGTCTTGTTAGGAGAAGTATGTCCCTGGGAGACTTTGACATTTCAAAAGTCCGAACGCTAAGGCTTTCTCTTCACATTTCCTGAACACACAGATATAGAACTCTCAACTCCTACTGAAGCAGCATGTCTGCTAAAATGTTATCATGTTCTCTACCATAATAATTGACTAAAAGTCTGAAACTATTAGCAAGTCCCAATTAAATCTTTCTTTTATCAGTGTTGTCATGGTCGGTCATCATGCCTCTTCACAGCAATAGAACGCTGGCTAAGACAACCTTTAAGGAAAGATTTTAGTAAGTTTCTTTAATAATTATACTACATTGCAATATATTATGAACACTGTAACACTCATGGTAATTTGAATACTATTTATCTTCTTACCTTTATTTCTCATTATTTTCCTCTATCTAGTTAATACACTTTGGTGTATGTGTATATTCTCTGTAAATAGCTACTGTTTTACTTAATTTGATTTTATGGTCTCTAGAAGCTTTTTCTTTCTCATCCTTGTTTGTTTTCTTTCCTGTTTGGTATAGCTCTAATCATATTTTTATAAACCTCTTTTGTAAGGTAATTTTATGAGAACACAGTAATAAAATATCTGACATTATTACCATGCTCCCATTTTGTGAAGCTATTGCATTTTGAAACTTTATGTATGTATATTTTCAATTGTACTTTCATTTCTCACCTCACTAGAATTATCTTCTTGAAAACAGGCACATGCAGGTATTCTTTTTTTTTTCTTTTTTTTATTTTTAATTTTTTTATTTTTTGTTATCAATCACAGGTTAGGTACTTTGCATCCCATGCCCAG
>JAQQSO010002925.1:0-13983 GCA_028658305.1 Pachyuromys duprasi
TGATTTTTGTTGGGTGAGTTCTTTCGCCGATTTCTGGGCATTTGTTTATATATAAAATCAGGGAGCTGTTTGTGCTTTAAGGCTGTACTTCAGTCTGAATCTGTCAATCTCTTGTGTTAGGAGTATTCTTCAAAAAGATCAGGGATTTCCGGTGGTTTGTTGGTGTGTGTTTTGTCTCAGTTGAACTCTGTTGTGGGCTCTGTGTGCCCAGCTTCGTGCTTTGTGCTAGAAGATGTGAGCACTGCAGGCTGGTCACCCCTCTGGTCTGGAGTCTTTACTCCTCACTCTGTGCTAGAGTCTGAGTGTCCAGTTTTGAGATGTCAGCTGGGGACTGTGGACTCCGCCCTGGGCTTGCTGCTAAGGGCTCTCCCCTGGAATGGAGATTTGGTGCCTCCTTCTGTGCCAGGGGCTGTGCACCATGGTCTGAGATGATATTTGGGGCACACACAGTGGATTTGGGTTTGTGTGCATCCGCTGTATGCAGGGCTGTCAGAAATGGTGCCTGAGGCCTTCTCTGTGTGGCCTGTGGACAGACACCTGAGCTGGGGTTTTTGCTGGCGGATGCGTGCAGCTTTCGCCCTCAGTGTGCGGTCTGGTCAAGATGGTCCCAGGATCCTCTCAGCCGTGGGTTGAGACAGAACTCGGGTTCTTCCCAGATCTGCCGGTGGACTCACACACTGACTGAGTTTTTGCTGGCGGAGCACTCGCTGCTTTTGCAGAGGACTTAGGTTAAGTTCCCAGCACCCCCAGGGCTGCTCACACACCCTCAGGTCCAGGGCATTTGGAGGCCCCTCCTACACTCGTCACTGTCTTTTGCTATGGTTTCCTTTCCTGCAGGTGAGCTGAAGCTATTCAGTTTTCTTGTTCCATTTGATGGTCCGTTTCTGTGCTCTTGTTCTTTGGGGTTTGTGGGAGAAGAAAATGGGGTCAATTGATAAGTTCCAGTAGTCGGAGAATAAGCTGTAATACTTTTCTTCCTTGTGATTTTTGAAGGACCAAATGGATTTTCTTCAACCATATCATCTAGCTTCAGCGATCTTTTAACTCTATGGCATTTCGGGACTCTGGGAAGGGCCACCGTTGCAGGACAGAACCAACTGAGAAACCGCAAACTCGGAAGCATAAAAAATCCCCCAACTTTGTATTTTTATGGAGTTTGTGTGCATCTATGTGTTTCTTTCTTTCTTTCTTTTTTTTTTTTTTACCATTTTTTATTTTATGTGAATTGGCATTTTGCCTTCATGTATGTCTGTGTGAGAGTGTCAGATCCCCTGGAACTGGAGTTACAGACAGCCATGAGCTGCCATGTGAGTGCTGGGGATAGAACCTGGGTCCTCTGGAAGAGCAGCTAGTGCTTTTAACCACTGAACCATCTCTCCAGACCCATGGTTTTATTGTTTTTTAATTTGCCTATTGAGAGAAAGAAAGAAGGTACAGAATTGGATGGGTGAGGAGGATCTAGGAGAAGATGGGGGATGGGAAACCATGATCAGAATGTATTGTATGAATTAAAAAAAAAGCTGCTGCACATTGTGGCATATGCTCCTCCCACCACAAGATAAAGTTTCTCTGTGTGGTCTTGGCTGTCCTAGACCTGTTTTGTAGACCATGTTGGCCTCGAACTCACAGAGATCCACCTGCCTCTGCCTCCTAAGTACTGGGATTACAGGGTGCATCATCACACCCAGCTATGGCATATGCCTTTAATTACAGCACTTAGGAGGCAGAGCCAGACCTTGTGAATTCAAGGCCAGCCTGGTCTACATTGTGAGTTCCAGGACAGCCAGTGCCAGGACTATATACCTGTCTCAAAAAAAAATGTACGTTTCCTCTATGAAACTTGTTAGTTTTTAGGCAGCCTGCTTCTGGGTTGCCTAGTAACTTATGATTTCATCATGTGTCCCCCACCAGACAGACACGCCTGCACCTGGCATATGCAGTTCAGCTGTTCAGAAGCTATAAGTGGACCTCTGCCTCTTACCTCTTTCTCTGGCTCTTGCGCTCTCTTGCTGTCTCCTGCTTTCTCCCCTTTCTCTGTCAGCCCCCCCCCCATCCCCATGTCTCTTTCTTTCCTTTTCCTCTCTATCTCTCCACCTCCATCCAAAAAACCTCTTTTATATAATTTCTGTTGCATGCATCATCATTTCAAAACTGTGGATTACTTTCCTGCTCCTTCCTCACTACTTTTGGATGCTGAGGATGGAATTCCAAGCTTTTTGTTTGCTAGGTAAGTTCAGTTAGACTCCCAGCCACGTTGACTGGATTCATGTCCATTTAAATCTCAGGCATAGCCAGAAAGCATGAGAGAGCAGGATTCAGTTTTGTTTCTTCTACACTTTTTAATCATTTCATTCACTTCTTATTTTACCATGATCAGAGGTAAATTATTTTTACTTCAGCCTTAAAAAAAATGCATTCATCTGCTACTTGTCAAAGTGGGGCCAGGGTCTTTTTCCTAAAGTTGGGACCAGTCAGTAGATTCTTGGTTTTGTTTTGGTTTGTTTGTTTGATTGGTTGGTTGGTTGGATTTCTGAGACAGGTTTTCTCGTGTAGCCCTGGCTATCCTAGAACTTGCTCTGTAGACCAGGCTGGCCTTGAACTCAGAGATCCTCCTGCCTCTGCTTCCCTAGTGGATTAAAAACTGCTATCACTGCCCAGCCAAATTCTTCATGTTTTTTTTTTTTTTATACAAACCATCCCAATCACATGTAATTTCCAGTTTGCGTCTTTAAAAACTTTTTTAGATTTATTTATTTTATTTTATGTGTCTGAGTGTTTTGCTTGTCTGTATGTCTGTGTACCACATGTATGCCTGATCTCTCAGAGGGCAGAAGGGCCTCAGAGATCCCCTGGAACTTAAGTTATAGAGTTGTGATCCACCATGTGGGTGCTGGGAATTGAACTTCAGTCCTCTAAGAACAACAAATGCTCTTAACCATCTCTGCAACTCCTTCCACCCCCAGTTTGCATCTTTAAAGGGAATCAGTTCATGACTGTCTGAAGCAATTGGAATACTAGCTTATTCTAAAATCTTAGGATTTGGGCCACTTTGTAACCTCCTTCCCCCTTGCTTGTATCTAATTCAGCTGCAGGTTTTAAAAAGTGACTAACCTTGGCTTGGAGCCAGTGGTGGAGAGTTTGCTTAGCATATGCCCTATTATGCCTTCACTCTCTAGCTGCAAGTAAAATAAACAGAAACAACCCAAAAAGTAAGTTAATTTGAATGAGTCTTCTAAGGATCCAGCTCTATAAAAACAAAGCTTTTCACACGCAGGTCCTGGATTTACAATCTGTACTAAATCTCATCGGACTGCCAGCCGGCTCGTGTGAGAGCGGAGCTACACAGCTCCGTCCGCCACGCCTTCCTACTGAGAAAGCCGGCTAAATAAGCCTGACCGAGCCAACTTTGAGACAGGCTTTGTGTTCTTACTGAGAAAGAACAGGCCGGAGATTTCCATTCCTCAGAAAAAGAAACAAGACAATTGGCCTAGCGAGATAAGGTTGCTTAGCTACTGGTCTGAGAGGCCCCTAAGTCATGAGTCATTTAGCCCCCATGAGCACCTGCCAATCCCCATTAGCCACAGTAGGAATTACCCTCTCTAGCTTTAAAAGAGACCTTCAGCTCCGATCGGGCTGCCACTATGTTGTGAAGGTGATAACCACAGCATGCTGGACTTCTGCAGAATAAACACCCTTTGTTGCTTGCGTGTGCTGAGTCTGTGTCGTTCTTTCAGCTTGTTCTGGACCCTAACACTACCTGGCACTGTTTGTGTTACTGGAAGTCTAACCCATTTAACCTTTGAGCCTTCTTTTTCTCATCTTTGTTTTGTTGTTGGGCATACATCTTTTTATCTATCTATCTATCTATCTATCTATCTATCTATCTATCTATCTATCTATCTATCTATCTATCTATATTTTTTGAGATAGTGTGTCACTATATAGCCCTGGCTGGCCTGAATTTGCTCTGCGCTGCCAAAAGCGGCCTGCTAGCTAGTCTTGCTTTATTTATAAAACACAACCAACACAAAGAGTTAAAATTACAAGGAGGTGTAGCAAGAGCTATGATTTTAACAAGCTATCCCATCTGCTGTCACACACACACAAAAAGGCGATGGACTTGCAATTTCTTCCCTGACTCCAGGGAAGGCCTGGTAGAAGCCTGTCTTTGCGCTGAGATTTAAATATCAAAACAGCTGCCAAAATGGCTGCTAGGTACAGAGACCAGGTCCCGACAGATTCCCCCTTTTTTAATTATTAAAAAAGATATTTATTAGACCATAACTTACGAGTTATGGAGCGGAAGATTGTGCCTGTCTTAGGTTGTTTCTCCCCAAAGCATATTCCATCCATAATTGGCACATGAATTTTATCATTTATGCCCGGGTGGATTGAATAATCCCCGGAGAAAGCTTACCTGTCTTTGACTATCCAATCTCTGCTAGGGAAGAAATGGGAGGGTCAGTCTCAAATGCAGAGCAGCTCAGTTTAAACATTCTAAAAAGCTTTCAGGCAGGTCTATTGTCACTGATAGGATCTCACCTCCTATCACAAGCCAAGTCCAAAACAACACGCCTTAAAAGTGACTTAACAGATAACTCCTTTAAATATCAAGTCTGAAAGACATTTACAGTAACCAATGCAAAAGGCTGTCAGAACCATTTGAAAGCTTACAAATACAGTGTTAGTTTACAATGCTGGCAGGAAACATTAACATTTCCAAACAACAAAGCAAAAGGAGAATTTACATAGGCAGTTACAGAGTCTCCCAAGGGTTTCTGGAGCAAGTTTGTTTTGGTTTGCTGAAAACCAGAGTCAAACCAAAGTTTTAAAGTCAGTCTTTCCTTTTATTCTTCCTGTTTTTGTTGAGAATTGTCCTCATTAATGGAACAATCAAGTCCAGTCTTTTGGATAAGAGGTTTCTCTCTCTGCATGCCATCTTCTTCCAGGAGCAGAATGAAACAAAGTGTGAATCTTGCAGCCGTGCAGATTTTCGTTTTCAGTCAGGACAGAATTCACGCTTGTTTGTAGTGGCAGAATTTTCCTTATGGGGAATAACTTCTGCAAATCGCACCAGTCTTTCTGGGATCCACCTGGCTCCTTTTGCATCCTGTGGAAAAACGCAAACATACCCTCTTCTCCAAATTAATACGGGTTCGGGGTCTTGACATATTCCAGTAACTGGATCTTTTCATTTCACCAGGACATAATTGTCTTTGGTTTTAGGATGCCACAATCGGTCAGCCGCAGAGCGGCCTTGTATATCCACATTTAAAAAATTTAAAATAAAAAGAGCATGATTAATGTAATTTTTTGATGTTTGGGGATATAGCTCCCCCCTTTTTATTTTTTGCAATTGGTTTTTAAGAGATCCATGGGCCTGTTCTACAATTTCTTGGCCTTGAGGATTATATGGAATGCCTGTTTTCTGACTTACATTCATTTGCATACAAAAACGCTGAAAAGCTCGACTTGTATATCCCGAGCCATTATCAGTTTTTATAATGGAAGCAATACCAATTGCAGCAAAACACTTTAAGCAATGACTTATAACATGTTTGGTGGCTTCTCCTGTTAAGGGAGTTGCCATGATAAATCCTGAAAAGGTGTCAATTGTTACATGAACAAATTTTAGTTTTCCAAATTCTGGGACATGAGTCACATCCATTTGCCACAAGTGATTGGGGGTCAAGCCACCAATTTGTCTAGGAAATGGAATGGGGAGGGAAGCGAGGGTGAGGATCAGATGTGGAGAGAACAGGGGTGGGAGGAGAGAGTGCTGGGAGCGAGAAAGGAAAGTGAGGGAGCATCTCTTTTTTATCACTTTTATTTAATTTTTTCTTTTTTGAGATTTTAAAATTTATTATAATTTATTCACTTTGTATCCCAGCTGTGGCCTTTCTCTTGTCCCCTCCCAATCCTGTCCTCCTTCCCTTTCCAAGTGGCTTCCCTAGTAAGGGGAACGGGGCTGTCTCTGACATGAACTCAGTGGCTGGCTCTTTGATCACCTGCCACTCAGGGGGGCAGCCTTACCAGGCCACAGAGGAAGACTATTCAGACAGTCCTGATGAGACCTGATAGGTCAGATGGAAGGGGAGGAGGACCTCTCCTATCAGTGGACTTGGGGAGGGGCATGGAAGGGAGGCATCTCTTTGACAGGCTGCAGGCCTGCAACAGAGTAAGCTCTAGGGAGGATATATGTGTGACTCTAGCTGAGTAAATCAAGTTCTTATTGTAAGAATTTTATAATAATTATAAGAAAACTCTTATGAGGCCATGATTTCAAGAGGGAGCAAAGAAAGGGAAAGTGGGAAGGTCTGGAGGGAGGAAAAAAGACATAAATGATGTGTAGTCGCCCACAACCACCAATAGTAACGGCCTGCACAAGGAGCTGGGAATTAAAAGAGACAGAGAACACGAAGAAGTGATGCCAAGACAGTATTCTGATCAAGGCGCCATTTTTATTACAGAGTAAACCACTTATATAGGTTTCCAAGTAAACATATCCAAGCAAAACAGGAAAATTAACCAAGCAAAACAGGAGGTTTAACTGAGCAAAACAGGAGGTGTCTGCTGAGAACAACAAGAATAGTGAGCCAGCATGACTTGCATGCAGGTGACCATCTCAGGTCCAATGGAATAGCTACCTCAGTTCCCCCTTTTTCGTTTATGACCAAAGACTCACAAAGCTTTTCTTTTAATACAATAATAATTATGAAGTTATGAAAACTGTTAGGTAAAAATCTACATATGCAATGTCCAGTCTATGTGTATTTAGCAACTTAGGAGAAAGTATCTGATTATTCTATGTTGACAAGTTTAGAGTTCTATAACTAAATTAACTTTTATCCTTATTGGTATTGCCTTTATGAAAGGACTTCTTAACTTTGAAACAATTTAAGTTTAATTGTGGCACTATAATTATTTGGTCTTCAACCCCATCAGAGACTTGAGAAGGAATAAAATTAGTTTATATAGTACATAGGAAGTGCATGTTAGCAGCTTCCAAAAAACAAAAATTGACAGAGACAGTTTGCTGCCTGAACAGTCACCCATAACTCTCTATAATGTTGGAGCATCATCTTCAGCCTTCTGGCTCAGAATATTTGACAGACATAAACGTGAAGCAGGAACTATTTAGGACTTGCTTACCCTGTCTTGGCAGAGTTCGGCAGTCGACTTGTCCTGCATTCAAGCTTGCCCATCTGTGGCAGAATTTGTCTGTCGTGAAGCAAGGGTATTTTCTTTACCCGAGTGGTTTGTTTGTCACATCTGAGGCCATCTCCACATGGAGGTTCTTCGATGCTCATTATCTTCTTTCAGGTAGATGGGGTGCTGCCAGGAGATTACTTGTCTTATTGTCAAAGAATCTTTAAAATAATAAAGATACCTTTAAATGCCATATTCTGTAGGTCTCTGAAGTTTTTGAAGACTATCTATCCTTAGGTAATTGATCTGTCCACAAAATCATATCTGTTAAACCTAGGATGTATACTCCTGCGATAGAATGGACTAATATCTGACATGACTATGAGTTGAATAACTAGCAATTAACTTGCATTACCTAATACCTTAACCCGTTTTTAATAGCTGTTTAAAAGTATTGGAAGTAATCTTGAAATTGTATCAATATACTAGAGCTTATACTAATGTATCAAAAATAGACTAATTTTTGCATCAATATGCAAAATACCATAGTTAAAATTAACCTTATTTGAGAACAAATAAAACCTTAAGATGAGTAGATTCAATAATCTACCTTTTGTCTTATTTCTATAAGATATCCCTGTATATTCCTTGTTTCACTTTGAATAAGACCATTAATAATAAGCATCTCCCAATGACCATAAAATTTCGTAGCCATAGCAAACAACCAAAAACATACCCAACCCCTTTCAAGGAAAATTGGACATTGCTCTCATGAATTTCTTCTAGCTGACATTTTGGGCACATAGAAGTCCTGTAATGGGGCCTAAAGAAAATTGGGAAAAAATGGTTAATTAAGTAAGCAATAACATGTGTGGTCCAGTGTTTGAATGTTGAGAAATTTCAGGCTTAATAAAAGTCCTGTTTGGAACAGTCTAAAATGCTGGACCAATTAAGATTAGTAGCTTCCTTCAAAGTTCTTTTGGGACCAGGCTTTGATGAGAAATAGCAATTGAAGCAGTTGAGGCAGAAATAAGCAGAATGCTGGAACATGGAAGATGCTCCTGGCAGGAATCAGAAGGTAGCCCATCATGGTGGATTCATTTGACCCCAGAGGCAGTGGTAGTTCACCAAGGCAAGGAGCAAAAGCCCAAAGGTCCAACTGAGCAGTCACTGGACAGGTCATCATTAGCAGGGATATTGGCGTCAGCAACTGGGGAGGTCTCCAAAGATTTGATGTTGTCCACTTGACGCACCAACCTCTCCAGTGGCCAGTGGGCAGGATCATTTTCCTGTGAGAAAATACAAACATATCCTCTCCCCCAAATAAGTACAGGGTCAGATCCATGCCATTGGTTGGTTAGAGGATCCTTCCATCTAACCATGGCATATGTGGAAGAAGACTTGAGATGCTAATAACGTTCCACTGCAGATTTACCTTCTTTACCCACTTGTAAGAAGTTTAAAATGAAAAGAACATAAGTCAAGGTGAGTTCTGGGGGAATCTTGACCCATAGGATTTTAAGGTATGCCAGTTTTATGTATAGAAACAATCTGTGGGATGCCTTACCTCAAAATGAAGATGTCTAAAAACAGTGATTAATCAACATTGCTTTAAATATTTGTTTGGGTGAAAGATGTCTATTTCATTCCCAACTGAAATGTACCTCCATGCAGTTTCCCTTGGCTTCAGAGATTTAGGCCATGGGAAGGTGACCAAGAAAAAAAAGAATGACTACTTTTCTCTCTTTCCTTTCCTAGTGTGAATGACAGTGATTAGAATAGGGTCGTTACCAAAGCTAGGAAGAAATTAATTGCACATTGCTAGTCCATAAACACCAAGGTCATACCTAATCTTTACCCAGTGCTGGTTCCCAAATATTTCCTCCACTAATCTTGTCAGCTACGACAGATAGTCTGTGACCATTTATCTAAGGGCTGGTCCTGTTGTCACTGAAGTCTCAGGCTTTGCATTGTGTCAAGTGGATGCTACATCTTAGTACCCAGGGAGAGTACTAAGAAATGCCTCACTTACCCTCAGGTTTCCAAAGTGCCTAAGAATGAAGACCTCACTGAGACAGTGTCTTCACTGAACAGCTCCCTGAATATTTTGGCCTAGATCATTCCATTGATCTTAGTCCACTCATCAGAGTTGATGAAAGGTATCTGTCACCCACATAGAAATGCTTCTCGCAGGCAGCACACTTGAAGCATTCCAGGTGATACACTGTCTTTTATTCACACCATCATGTCATAGGCATGGATATCCTTGTCACAGGAAGCACAGTCCTCAGACGGGTCCAAGCTCCTCTTTATGGCCGGATGGCCGAGGACATTGGGGAGAGAGGTGGCGTGCCTGGCGGCAGGACACTCCCTTCGTGGCTTGCTGCTTGGGCTCTGGCAGGGCACCTCCGCTCCTGCTGGCTCTGCAGGCGCAGGCACAGGGACGCTCGCCCCTCCACACTCAAGGGTGGTCACCGTGCTTCTTTCCATCCTAGTCCAGCTGCTGTACCTTAGTCTCAAATAGGAAGACTGAAGAAGGCACATAAACTTTGGTCCCTGGTCTCTGCAAGCTGCAAAAGCTAAGGTGACTACCATAAAGCCTGAGAGTGGTTTTGCTTTTGAATAGGTACAATCCTCTGCATTATGTACTGAAGGCAAAGTACAACTGAGATTTTGTTAACTATTTGCTTATATGTCTATAGTCTGTGGGACAACAATCTCTTCACATAATTTTTCTTACTACAGTTCTTTCTACAAAGACTGAATGTAAAAGTATACACAACATTTTCAATTACAGTAACACATTAGTAAATTATAAATTAACAACATTTTTATATTTGCTTAAATCATTTATCAAATGCTAACTTCCAGATTATCTGGAAAACTAATGATACAAGTTGCTAGAAATCTGGCATCCCAATTAAATTCTGATTTTTAAAAGTATATAAAATGTCCCTCAAATTACTCCAAGTCCCACTGCAGAAGTGTTTATAAATGATCATAAGGTATTAAGTTTACAACTTGCTAAAGATTTTACCCAAACATAGGAAAACTGTCTGGAAACGCAAAGCACAATGAAGTAGGACAGTCACTTCCGCCCCAGCACTGAGACCTGCAAATCTAGACTTTTCAAAGTTGAAAAGCTGTAAGATGGTCACTGCTAACAAGCTATTGCTCACTTTTATTTTAAAAGAAACAATGTATTTTAGAAACTGCAGTTCAGTAGACTGTTAAACCTTCAATTCAAACTACTAACATTTTAGCTCTCCTACCCAGAAACCTATTTTTCCAAATACATTAAAACAGCAGCTCTACAAAACTTAATAAAAAGTAAATCAACTTTGCAATTAGTTACCTTTGGCATCTGAATACAAAATGTTTATCAGTGTCATCTATGCAATGACTAGTCCAGGATGTACAGCATTTTCAAAATCCCTGTGTGTCCCTTATATGCAAGTTTCTTTTCCCCATAAATTAACAGGCAATCCTTTAATAATGAAAAGTTTAACAGTTCCTACATTTTCATCATCTTTCTAAGTAAGTATTTGAGAATTAAGCCCAATTCTCTGAAGGAGGGTAATGGTAAGCCCTTTAAGCCAATGCGGGGGTCTTAAGCTTTTTACCTACTTGGTCCCAAACCGCTATATTCAAAGTCCCACTTTCAGGAAATCAGGGACAATTAACATCTACTTGATAATCAAGTCCTAAAGAGTTCAACTTTCAAACCCAACTCCTCGTGTTTTGATTAATTGTTTGAGCATTTCAATAAACGCTCCCTGCTATTGCTCTGTCCCATATTGCGCTGTCTGGCTCTTACCTTGCACTCTCGCTGATGGCCGATCACTGATGTGCTTTCCTTTTGGCCCAATGGACGTCCTAAGTCCAGCGTTCCTCAGCAGGTCCCTCGTTATCAGGTTCAATCCAGGGTTTCGGCACCACCTGTAGTCGCCTGCGACCACCAATAGTAACCGCCTGCACAAGGGGCTGGGAATTAAAAGAGACAGAGAACATGAAGAAGTGACGCCAAGACAGTATTCTGATCAAGGCGCCATTTTTTATTACAGAGTAAACCACTTATATAGGTTTCCAAGTAAACATTTCCAAGCAAAACAGGAGGTTTAATGGAGCAAAACAGGAGGTGTAACTGAGCAAAACAGGAGGTTTAACTGAGCAAAACAGGAGGTGTCTGCTGAAAACAAGAATAGCGAGCCAGCATGACTTTGACACACGTGACCATCTCAGGTCCAATGGAATGGCTTCCTCAATGATGTAAATATATTTTAATTAAAAATGATAATAATGTTGATTACTATTTATACAAGTCTAGATTTAAACAAAAAACTGGAACACTATCAATATCTCCTTTCTCTCCATTCTAGTGTGAAAAACATAAATTTAAGCAGACACTATCAGCCTACAAAGAGGCATGTTGGAGCATTCACAAACAATATTGTTTATAATTTTTGAAATTAGTGGACCACGTGGGTTCATGGAAATATGAGTGCAGATGCCTGGAGGTCCAGAACAGGGTGCTGAATTTGGTAGTCCTGGATTTATAGGAGGCTGTAGGCCATCTTACATGGTTGCTGGGAACTGAAGTCGGGTCTTCTGGGAGAGCAGCCAGTGCTCTTGACTATGAACCATCTTTACAAGCCCCCATCTGTCCATTTCTGATGAGTGAGTACTACAACATAGAACTCAGGCACAGATGGAAATCATGATCCATTACTATCATTGCTCCTGGAAAATGTTCTGTCTTTTTAAATTTTATATTTATTAGTAGTTGTGCTGCATAGTTTTATGTCAATTTGACACAAGCCAAAGCCATTTGAGAGGAGGGAACCTCAACAATAAAATTCCTCTCTAAGATCAGACTGTAGGCAAGCCTGTAGGGCATTTTCTTATTTGGTGATTGATGGGAGAGGGCAAAGCCCATTGTGGGAGGTGCCATCCCTGGGCTGGTGGTCGTGGGTTCTATAATGAGCAAGCTACAAGACACAAGCCAGTAAGCAGCATCCCTCCATGAGCTCTGTATCAGCTCTTACCTCCAGGTTACTGTTCTGTTTGAGTTCTTGTCCTGGCTTCCTTCAATGATAGACAACAATGTGGAAGTCTAAGCCAAATAAACTCTTTCCTCTCCTCCCCTATTTGCTCTTTTTTGTCTTCGTGTTTCATCACAGCAATAAAAATCCTAACTAAGACACTAGTATGTATGTGTGTTCATGTATGCACATGATGTCTATGGTATGGGGAGAGTGTCATGGCATGCAGTTGAAGGTCAGCACACACATTTTTTTAAAGTTGGTTCTCTCCTTCTACTTTTATGAATGTGTGCTGCAGGGATTTAACTCAGATTGGCAGGCTTGCAGCAAGTGCCTTTACACAATCATCCCCTCCCCAGGTTAGAACGGATCCCTGTTTGCTGTGTCACTCTCAGGGTCTCTCTTTCTGCCTTCTACTTTTGGATCAAATTTTAAGCTCTCATTTGTTCCTGCTGCCATGACTTCGCTCTACGCTCATGTACCCTGACCCTCAGAAACTATAAGCATAAAATGAAACACTTTTATAAGTTGCCTTGCTCATGCTGTTGGATCACAACTGAAAAGTATAAGACACTCAGTGACTCAGGTTGCTATTATTGTGATACGACACCATGACCAAAAGCAACTTTGAGAAGAAAGAGTTAACTCCACTTCGCTTCCACATCAAAGAAAGCCAGGGCAAGAACTAAAGATAGGAGCCAGGAGGCAGGAACTGAAGCAGAAGCCATGGAGGAGTGCTGCCCACTGGCCGTCTGCTTGTGATATTTTTCAGCCTGCTTTGTTATAGCAACCCAACACCACCATCCTAGGTGTGGCACTGTTCTCAATGAATTGGCCTGTTTCACATCAACTATTAATTATGCTGATTAGGAACATACAGTTCCTTGAGGCAAGTCCAATCTTCAACACCATAGTATCCACCAGTCCAGCAAACCAGCTATAGTAAATGCAGCAGCAAATGGAGCAGCAGGGTGAACCAGTAGCAGACATCTCTTCGCGGTGCCCTTGTCCCCTCTCTGGGCTCTGGCATTTATATCTTCTCAAGAGTCCCAAGAATTCCAAACGTAAATTTAACCGGCAAAAATCATGCCCTGCTAGTGCATGAGGGAAATCATAATCACTTGCTGTGAAGCCGCCTCTAATCCCACACCTGGGATTAAAACAATGTATTCACATAACTGGGTTTTTTAAGAAACCAAAACTCTCACTACAGAGCTGTCTTTGATTATTTGGTTGTTATTTTTCTGAGTGTCTGAGAGGTCAGAGACAATGGCTGTTGAGTCCAATTTAATCAATTTCTGGACTTTGTGTGGTTTATGTTATAAAAAGAATTTTTTACACTCTATAAGCTTTTAAAGATGCATAAAAGTAAAATGATTAATAACTGGCCTCAGATAGAAAAATTTTCTAGCCCTGTTGCAAAAAATTTGCATACAAGATGAATATAAGATTCATTCCTAGGCATTTTATATCTTTCATGTTATTGAAAATCATGTTTATTAAACTAGAAATGTTTCATTACTGTCACAATACAGTTGTTCTGTGGACATTTAATTGACTAAATGAAGAAAACCCTTTTCATTGTTAGAAACAAACCCATGAAACACATTGCAAGGATTTTAAGACTAATTGAAACGATGGAATTCGCTAATGGCAAGATGAAGTTGTAGTATGTAAGTACATGTTTATTGGAAGCAGCTCTTGCTGCCAAGAGGGAGAGGGAGACAGAAAGAGAAAGAGAGAGAGGTATGCACAGAGAGAGGAGACAGAGGAGTAGAAGAGGAGGAGGAGA
>JAQQSO010002927.1:0-13982 GCA_028658305.1 Pachyuromys duprasi
AATGGAGGAGGTTGGTGAAACTTGGAGAGAACAAGAGCTCCACAATGACTAAACTGAGCAGGGCACAGGGGTCTTGTATGAGACGGTTTCTACAACCGAGGACCACGTGTGGATGTGTCCTGGAACCCCTGTGCAGATGGGACCCAGGATAGCTCAGTGTAGGACTAAAGACCCTAGTGAGGGAAACAGGGACTGTTTCAGTCTTGAACTTGATGGCTGACTCTTTGACCCTCCCCCATACAAGCCGGGGAGTGACAAACTGGCTAGATCCCAGTGGAGGACATTGCAGCCAGCCCTGAGGAGACAGGATGAGCTGGGGTTGGATGGAAGGGAAGGAGGTCCTCCCCCGTTGGTGGACTTGGAGGAGGCAGGGAGGAGATGAGGGAGGGTTGGGGAGGGTGGAAGGGAATGAGGGAAGGGGCTACACATGGGATGCAAAGTACCTAACCTGTGATTGATAACAAAATTAAAAATAAAAAAATCCCAGAATCTCCAAAACAATCCTCTACAACATCAGATCATCTGGAGGTATCTCCATCCCTGACCTCAAGCTGTACTACAGAGCAATAGTAATAAAAACTGCATAGTATTGGCATAGAAACCGAATAGTGGATCAATGAAACTGAATAGAAGACCCAGAAATGAACCCACACACCTATGGAAACTTGATTTTTGACAAAGAAGCCAAAACCATTCAATGGAAAAAAGACAGCATCTTCAACAAATGGTGCTGGTCCAACTGGATATCTGTATGCAGAAAAATGAAAATAGATCCATATTTATCACCTTGCACAAAGCTAAGGTCCAAGTGAATCAAAGACCTAAACATAAAACCAGACACACTAAACCGGTTAGAAGAAAAAGTGGGGAAGAGCCTAGAACTCATTGGCACAGGAGTCTACTTCCTGAATAGAACACCGACAGCACAGGCTCTAAGATCAACAATCAATAAGTGGGACCTCATGAAGCTGAAAAGCTTCTGTAAAGCAAAAGATACTGTCATCAAAACAAACCAACAGACTATAGACTGGGAAGGGATCATTATCAATCCTACCTATGACAGAGGGCTAATATCTAGTATATAAAAGGAACTCAAGAAATTAAAAACCAAGAAATCAAGTAATCCAATTAAAAAATGGGGTATGGAGCTAAAAAGAGAACTGACTGTAGAGGATTATAGAATGGCAGAAAAACACTTAAAGAAGAGATCAATGTCCTTAGCCATCAGGGAGATACAAATCAAAACGACCTTAAGATTTCACCTTACACCCACCAGAATGGCTAAGATCAAAAACTCTAGTGACAATGCATGCTGGAGAGGTTGTGGAGAAAGAAGAACCCTCCTCCAATGCTGGTGGAAATGCAAACTTGTACAACCACTCTGGAAATAAATTTGGTGCTATCTTAGACAAGTAGGAATAGTGATTCCTCAACATCCAGCTATACCACTCTTAGGCATATATCCAAAAGATGCTCAAGAACACAACAAGGACATTTGCTCAACTATGTTCGTGGCTGCTTTATTTGTAATAGCCAGAACCTGGAAACAACCCAGATGTCCCTCAGTTGAGGAATGGTTACAGAAATTATGAGTCTTTTACACAATGGAATACTACTCAGCAATTAAAAAGGAGGAAATCATGAAATTCGCAGACAAATGGTGAGACCTGGAAATGATCATCCTAAATGAGGTATCCCAAAAGCAGAAAGAAACATATGGTATATACTCACTTATATAGACCTATAGTGACAACGCATGCTGGAGAGGTTGTGGAGAAAGAGGAACCCTCCTCCATTGCTGGTGGAAATGCAAACTTGTACAACCACTCTGGAAATCAATTTGATCATATATGGATATGGCCTAGAACCCCCACTCAGATGTGGCTCATGGTAGGTCAGTGATGAACTGAAGAACCTAGTAAGCAAAACAGGAACTGTTTCAGTCATAAACTCAATGGCTGGCTCTTTGACCCTCCCCCATACACGCCAGGAAGTATCAGCCTGGCTAGATCCCAGGGGAGAACACTGCAGCCAGTCCTGAGGAGACAAGATGATCTGGGGTCTGATGGAAGGGGAGGAGGTCCTCCCCTATTGGTGGACTTGTAGGGAGCTGGGAGGAGATGAGGGAGGGATTGAGAGAGTGGGAGGGAATGAAGGATGGGGCTACGCCTGGGATGCAAAGTACCTAACCTGTGATTGATATAAAAATAAATAAATTACATTAAAAAAAAAAGAATACAGTCTCAGGCGGTATGACCATCCCTGATCTCTAGCAGTACTACAGAGCAATATTTAAAACCATGCATGGTACTGTCATAGAAGCAGAATGATAGATTCATGGAATCAAATAGGAGACCCAGAAATAAAGCCATACACCAACAGAAACTGATTTTGACAAAGATGCCATAACCATACAATGGAAAAAGGCATCTTTGACAAATGGTGCTGGTCTAACTGGATGTCTATATGTAGAAAAATGCAAATAGAGCCATATTAATCACCCTGCACAAAACTAAAGTCCAAGTGGATTAAAGACCTCAACATAAAACCAGACACACAAAATCTGTTAGAAGAAAAAGAGGGAAATGAGATGGAACTCATTGGCAAGAGGAAAATTCTTGAACAGAACACCAACAGCACAGGCTCTAAGATGAACAATGAAAAAAAACCTCAAGAAATTGAAAAGCTTTTGTAAAGGAAGGACACTGTCATCAAAAGAGAAGGACCACCTACAGACTGGGAAAGGTATTCAACAAACCTATATCTGACAGAGGGCTAATATGCAGTATATATAAAGAACTCAAGAAGTTAAACAGCAACAAATCAAGTAATCCAATTAAAAACAGGGTACAGAGCTAAACAGAATTCTCTATAGAGGAATATCAAATGGCAGAGACACAGAAATGTTCAATGTCCTTGGTCACCTCAGAAATGCAAATCAAATCGACCCTCAGATTTCACCTTACAACCAAAAGAATGGCTAAGATCAAAACCTCAAGTGACAACACATGCTGGAGGAGATATGGAGAAAGGGGAATGCTCCACAGTTACTGGTGGGAATGTAAACTTGTACAATCACTCTGGAAATCAATCTGGTGTTTTGTCAGACAATTAGGAACAGTGCTTACTCAAGATCCAGCTATAGCACTCCTAGGCATATATCCAAAATGTGCTCAAGTACACAATAAGGACATTTGCTCAACCATGTTCATAGCAGCTTTATTTGTAATAGGTAGAATATGGAAACAAACCAGATGTCCCTCAACTGAGGAATGGATACAGAAATTGTGGTACATTTACACAATGGAATTAAAAACATATAAAAACAAAGAAATCATAAAATTTACAGGCAAATGGTGGGAACTAGGAAATATGATCCTTAATGAGGAATGCCAGAAGCAGAAACACATACATAGTATATACTCACTCATAAGTGTATATTAGATTTATAACATAGGATAAACATACTAAAATCTGCACACCTAAAGAGGCTAAACATGAAGGAAGATCCAGGGTAAGATGATAAATCCTCACTCACAAAGGCAAACAGTATGGCCATTGGAAGAGGGAGAAAACAGGGAACAGGACAGGAGCATACCACCGAGGGCCTCCTAAAGGATCTACCTAGCAGGATATCAAAACATATCCTGAGATTCATAGCCAAACTTTGGATTCTCTTTCAGAGAATCTTCTGAAAGAAAGGGGAGATAATAAGACCAGGAAAGGACAAGAACTCCACAAGGAGAAAAACTAAACAAGAAAAATTTGGGCACAGTAGTTCATTTCTGAGCCTGATTCTCGAACCAAGGTCCATGCATGGAGACAACCTAAAACCCCTGCACAGATGTAGCCCATGGCAGCTGAATTTCCAAGTGTGTTTCCTAGTAATGAGAATACAGGTTATCTCTGACATGAACACAGTGGCTGGCTCTATGATCACCTTCCCCTGAGAGAGGGGAACAGTCTTATCAGGCCACAGAGTATGACAAAGCAGCCAGTCCTGATGAGAGCTGATGGGCTAGGGTCAGAAGGAAGGGGAGGAGTTCCAACCCTATCAGTGGACTGAAGGAGGGGCATGGGAGGAGAAGAGGAAGGGAGAGTGGGATTTGGAGGAGATGAGAGAGGGTACATAGCTGAGATACAAAGTGAATAAATTGTAATAATTAAATAAAAATCAGATGCATCTATGCAGTAGACACAAACATATGTACCAAGGCATACCAAATATGCAGTTCCTCAGAGTTCCTCATCTTTCTGTACACTGATAATGCAATCCAGGTCTTTCAAATTTATACTGCCTTCTATAATAACATAGGATAATTGCAGCATTATACTGTTTATTGTATGAAATAAAAAACAGTTCAGACATTTAATGAAAAAAAGAGCTGGTTCTCTGAGAAAATCCAGGACTTTCATATTTATACAGCCTTCTATGATTGCAGCATTAAACTGTTTTTATATGAAAAAAATAATTCAGAGATTCAGTGAAACCATGACTTGGTTCTTTGAGAAAATGAACAAGATAGACAAACCCTTAGCCAAACTAAATAAAGGCAGAGAGAAACTATTCAAATCAACAAATTCTGAAACTAAAAGGGGGCCATAATGACAGACACTGAGAAAATGCAAAGACTCATTAGGTCTTACTTCAAAAACCTATAAATCATAAAATTGGAAAATCTAAATGAATGGACAATTTTCTTGATAGATCACTTACCAAGGCTTGAGGATTCTTAATCTAAACTAATAATCTCATGATGGTGTACTCTTTCTAAAGGATTTTAAATTCTATCCTACGTTTACACTGTTTTATTAGCCTGAAGGCATAACAAAGAGATATCTAAAGCCACTGTAACAATATAAACTTCACTGATGATTCTTGCCTGTACTGTATCTTCTCAGTACAACACCACAACTTCTAAATCCCTTAATTTAGCTTCTCCTTTTTATCTATACACACCAGTGTTGGCAAAACTATAGAAGAAAGAGGGCTACCTCTTAATTAATATTTTACTGAAGGTGCCATCAACTAGTCATGCATAACAGATCTCAGGCAGAAGGGGGAAGTGTGCAGCCCAGGGCTGTGTGTGGTGCGGGCAGCTGGTAAGACACTCAAGGAGGTTTGTGTTGGAGGCTGAAGCACTGTGGGAGGAAAGCTGCTATACTGCTGACAGTAATAAACTGCCAGGTCTTCAGCCTGCACACTGCTGATGCTGAGAGTGAAATCTGTCCCAGATCCACTCCCTGTGAAGCGATCAGGGACCCCAGTGTACCGATTGGATGCATAGTAGATTAGAAGTTTGGGAGGCTGCCCTGGTTTCTGCTGGTACCAATTTACATAACTACTCACACTCTGACTGGCCTTGCAGCTTAGGGTGATTCTGTCTCCCACAGGTGTGGCCATGAATTCAGGAGACTGGGTCATCACAATGTTCCCTTCAACACCTGCAATGAGAAAAAGACAATGAGTACACACATATACACACAAAGAGTTCCTGATAGAAATGTTGGAATCAAAAATGCCTTTTCTAATGTTATTGCCTGCATACTGTTGGATTTCTATTGTAAATAGCTGTTTTTTCTACAAATGAACTATTTTGATGATGTTCTAATACTCTTTAATGTCTTACCAGACATCCAGAGGAGCAGGAATATGAAGACCTGGGTCTGTGACTCCATCTTCCTGGCCCAGGCTGCCTGGTGCTTTTCAGTTCTCACTGCAAAGGCCTGGTTTATAAATTATGGGCAGCTGGGCTGTCTTGAAGGGACCTATGCAAAACATTCATCAAATGAGAAAGTAAATAGCCAGGGCACTGGGGTATGAGAGAATCCAGGTTAAAACTTCAGCCAAAAATATCATCAAAGCGAGTAACCAATCACTGGGGGGAAAAGTCAACATAGAAGCCCAAGGACCAGAAAGAAGAAAGGAAAGAAAGAAGGGGAAAGTAGAAGGGCAGGTGAGAGAAAGGAAATAGAGGAGAAGATGGAGAGAAGGAGAGGGACATCTGGATTGGAGAGGAACTGGAGATGTGCAGAGGAGAGGAAGAGTGGAGCAGATAAAGGAAATAGACATTAAAACGGAAAGGTTTGGGAATCGAGAGTCAGGTCAGTAGTTATGACCGTTTGATTCTCCTATAAAAGACTCAGGTTTGATTCCAAGAATTGTTTGATGATCCCCAGTCATCTATAATTTCAGTTATGGCACACACATGATACACATACATACATGCATACATATATACATACACACACGGTACACATACATACATACATACACACACATGGTACACATACATACATATGCATACACACATACTAACATATCTAAATACAAACATAGATTTTGAGATACGAGTCCTGACCTTCTGCTCCAGCTAAAACAAAGTCTGCCACCTGCTCCCTTCATTCTGCTATCACAGATTCTAGATCTCTGAAAGCACCCAAAGAACCTTTCCTAAAAAGTTGTTTTGGGGGGATCTAAGATGGCCATGACTGGAGGACACTCATTATGACCAGCAGCACAGCAGGATCTGCACAGTGACCAGAAGTCAGAACTCTGGGCCCTAAAACACCAGTGATTGGGTTTCCCAGGTGAAAGGGGGTTTAAACCCCACAGTATGAGATTCAATCAGCTTTAACTCAACCAGCTAAATCCAGTTTCCAGGTCCTGCCAGGCACTCAGACACCAGCCCAGATCCACACCCTCAAGGTGTGCTCTGATGACTCTCCCAGACTGAATTGTGGTCCCCACAACTCCAGAGACTGGGATTTCCTGTTGTGAGAAAATCCCACGGTATAGGAAGAGATCGGTACCGACCTTAGGTCACCCAGACAATCCCTGGAAAAAGTCCCAGGTCCAGCAGGTGCTCAGGCGCCAGCCCAAAATGGTGTGTTTAGCCACAACCAGAGTCCTTCCTGAGAGCGTTACCCACCATCCCAGACAGAACTGGAGGGCCACGGGCACCAGAGACTGAGTTTCTCTGTCGGGTGGAAGCTCAGTGAGGGGAAGAGCAGGTCTGACTCAGCCAACATCCCCCCACCCCGCATTCTCCCCTCCAAAATAAGTTCTCCTGAAAAGTCCCCAGGTTGTTGCATGCGCCCAGGCACTCAGTCTCCCAGTCGCCAGCAAGGCAGAGCCCGGAGCCTGTGCCTGCTTGTTCTCCTGGCCATCCCGGATGGCTCTGCAGCCGCACCCCCGCCCCCCAAACACCACAGACTCTGGGAAAACACTTGTTCCACCCCTCAGATCACCCAGCTCCAGAATAGTTTCTGGGTTCCCACAGGCCCTAAGCTCAGGCCTTCTACTGCACACAGGAGTGCTGTGCTCACCTGCCACTGACTACAGCTAGGGTACTGGGGAACACTGCTCCAACCTCAGACCTACAAAAGCCGGAGAGCCATTGGAGCAGCACTCAGATACTGCTCCAAGGTGCGACCAGTTATCTCTAGCTAAATTGATGAAACCAAGGGACTCCGGGGGTTTTCTTTTTTTTAATGTAATTTATTTATTTTTATATCAATCACAAGTTAGGAACTTTGCATCCCAGGCATAGCTCCCTCCCTCATTCCCTCCCACTCTCCCCATCCCTCCCTCATCTCCTCCCTGCCCCCTCCAAGTCCACCGATGGGAGAGGATCTTCTCCCCTTCCATCCGACCCCAGTTCATCTTGTCTCCTCAGGGCTGACTGCAATGTCCTCCCCTGGGATCTAGCCAGGCTGTTACTCCCTGGTGTGTATGGCCATCGAGGTCATGACAGAAACAGTCCCTGTTCCCCTTACTAGGGTCTTCAGTTGGACATGGAGCTACCATGGGCCACATCTGAGCGGGGATTCTAGGCCATATCGATATCCTTGGTTGGAGAAACTGTCTCGAAAAAGACCCCTGTGCCCTGCTCCAGGGTTTTTCATGAGGGCTGCGCCCAGCAAGTACAGTTTAATAGCAGCAGCAGCAGCAGCTCACGAACTTCAGAGCAAGAAACTCAGCAGCAAGACGTCGTCTCCAGGACTCCTCTTGATGAGAGGAGAGCCTTCCTGAACATCACAGTAACTACACAGGTCCATATGCCTGAGGTGAACTGTGACAAATCCTGAGATGCACCACCATTCAATTGACTGAAGGAGTCTGGTAATTGAAATTCTGCCTCCTGGCCTTTGCAGATACGGGTCTAATCTAAAGTTCCATTTCTCAGGGACTATCCTTGGCAGTCCTTGGCAGTGGGGTGTTCTGTTCCTGAGAACTAGTTAACAAGTTCCGTACAACTCTGGGAACCATATAGAAAACTTCATGTAGCCTTGAGTGAATTTTCAGACACCTTGCCAGGTCATGCAAATGCTGTTATTGTGAGATTTACTTGTGATTCTTTGCTATGTAAGTGCTGATTGTATGTTCAGTAAAATGAGGCTTTGATCAGAAACCTGTCTTGGTCTCCATTCTTCGCATCTCTGCCCCGCCCCATTCCCACTCTCTCTCTCAGGTAGACCCTGTTCAAATAGCCCATGGGACAGTTCAGTTGACCATACTCAAAAAGCAGAGGAGATCTCCTTCAGAACCCTGCCACGGGGATTCTCCCACGCCAGGACTCCAGCAGGCACCAGAAATTAACAGACAACACTTGAGATGGACCAATGGGTAGAGGCCATCGTAAAAAAAAAAAAAAAAAACAACCAATGAAAGGCAAAGCAGTATGGCATCCCCAGAACCCAGGTAATAGGGTCAAGTAGCCCTGGACACCCTAACATAAGTGAAATTCAAGAAAATGACCTTATATCTACTAGAGAACAACGAATATTATTTTCTTTTGATGTGGGGTTGGTAGTGTTGCTGTGTTTCATTGCTTGTATTCTTTTGATTTTTTTGTTGTGTAGCTATCTGTGTCCTATGTTTCCTTGGATGTAGTTTATTTAGTTGGGTTGGAATTTTCCTTCTAGTAACTTCTGTAGGGCTGGGTTACTATGTAAATCTTGTTTAAATTTGGTTTTCTCATGGAATATTTTCAATTCTCTGCCTATGTTGATTGAAAGTTTTGTTGGGTATGGTAGTCTGGGTTGGCATCTGTGGTCCCTTAAGGTCTGCACCACTTTGGTCCAGGCTCTTCTGGCTTTCATAGTTTCTGAGAAATCTGGTGTGATTCTGATGGGTCTACCTTCATATGTTACTTGGTCTTTTTCCCTTGCTGCTTTTAATAATTTTTCTTTGTTCTGTAGGTTCAGTGTTTTGATTATGATGTGATGTGAAGAATTTCCTTTCTGCTCTGGTCTATTTGGTGTTCTGTAGACCTCTTCCATGTTTATTGACATCTTTTTCTTTAAGTTGGGAAATTTTTCTCCTATGATATTCTTGAAAATATCTTCTGGACCTTGGAGCCTGATGTCTTCTTTTTCATCTACTCCTATTATTCTTAGATTTTGTCTTTTCATGATGTCCTTGATTTCTTGGATGTTTTGTGTTTGGAACTTTTCTGATTTTATTTTTTCTTTGAGAAAAGTATCAATTTCTGCAAGTGTATCTTCAGCACCTGAGATCCTCTCTTCCATCTCTTGTATTCTGTTGGTGATGCTTACCTTTGTATTTCCTGATCTTTTGCCTATGTTCTCCAGCTCCAGGTTTTTCTCTGTTTCTGTTTTCTTTATTGATTTTAATTCTTTTTTCATGTCTTGCACCATTTCCTTCCTTCATGTGTTTGAATGTGGAGTCCTGCTTTTCAATGATGGCTTTTATTTTTTTGTTCATTTACTTTCTATATGCCTCTTATTGTGACTCTATTTGTTTGGCTGTATTTACCTCTATTTCTTTGAGAGCTTTGTTCATTTCCTCTTTGTTTGCCTCAATGTTAGTAGTCATTTCTCTGAGAGATTTGTTCATTTCTTCTTTATAACCCTCTAATAGCTGGAAAAGCATAGTTTTAAAGTTGTTTTCTTGTGTATCTAGTGAATTGAAATGTCCATTGATTTGGAAGTTACTGGTGAAGCTATGATGTCCTGAGTTTTGTTGAGCGTGTTCTTAGGTTGGATTCTGACCATCTCCTTATCTGTAACCCTCATTGTTTCTTCCTGGAATCTGTATTTCAGCCTAGGACCATCTTTTTCTGGTTTCTGGACTGTTTTTCAGGAAGAGGATAGAGGTTCACTGGTTTGGGAGTGTGCATTGTGGTTTCAGCTTTACCTAAGTGAAGAATGTGACCCTGGCACTATTTGCAGGTGCCTTTAGCGGGCAAAGTGTGCATGCGCGGATTCCCTGAGTATTGCAGTGGCCTGCAGGCCACTGGTATGCAGCTCTCTCTGGGATCCAGGAATTGTTTGCCTGGAATTTACTGGTAGACCAGCAGAGCAGAGGCTTCAGTGTTGGCATCAATGCCCACACTAGGGGTGTGGGTGGTAGGGATCTGTTGTCTGGTGGCTTTCATAGAGGAACCCTGGATCTGGGGCTCTGCAAGCACTCACTTGAAGACACACTCACTCTCTTGCAGAAGCTATTGGAAATCACGGGGGTTCCCCTTGTTCTTTACTCCCAGTTTGAATCTGCTGAAGCAAATGCGGGTGTAGGGTAACAGTCAGCTCAAAGTCACTGTAGCAGCAGGTCTTGGTGTCCACCTGCACTGTGTGCTGTGCTGGGCACAGCCTGTGCTGGGGCCCAGGCAATGTGGTCTGTGGGGGACTCTGTAGGCCCATTCTGTATCCCTCACCTCCACCAGGGAATGATTTTGGTGGCTGATCCCAGGGAAGTGCTGGGGGTGGGGGGAGTGGGGACTGAATCTCCTCTGTCCCAGATCCCAAGGCCTTGGCCCAGGCGCTGTGGTCTGTGGTGGAATCCACAGGCTGCCTCTTTGTCCTTCCCCTCCTCCATGGAAAGCAATACTCCTCTGAGGGAGTACCGGAAAGGGTTGAGTTGAGTTTCTTCAGTCCTAGATCCTGAGCCAGAAGACATCCAGTACAAGAGCTTATGGAGGCTCGTCCCTGGGGAGTGCCAGAAAGGGTTGAGTGACCTCACTCCCAGATCCCGAACCAGGGTTTGTTTGCTATAAGCAGGCAGTTTCAGTGCACAATTCTACCAGTCCTTCAAAGAAGAACTAACACCAATTCTCTTCAAACTATTCCATAAAGTAGAAACAGAAGGAACATTACCAAACTCATTTTATGAAGCCATAGTCATCTTGGTACATAAACCTCACAAAGGCCCAACAAAGAAAGGGAATTTCAGTCCGATCTCTCTTAATAACATTAATGCAAAAATACTCAACAAAAAACTTGCAAGCCGAATACAAGAACACATAAAAGATATCGTCCACTATGACCAAGTAGGCTTCATCACAGGTATGTAGGGGTGGTTCAATATATGGAAATTCATCAATGTGATCCACCATGTAAACAAACTAAAAGAAAAAAAACCACATGATCATCTCCTTAGATGCTGAAAAAGCATTTGACAAAATCCAACATCCATTCATGTTTAAAGTATTGGAGAGATCAGGGATATAAGGCACATATCTAAACATAGTAAAGGCAATATACAGCAAGCCTTTAGCCAACAACAAACTAAACAGAGAAAAACTTAAATCAATCCCACTGAAATCAGGGAAAAGGTAAGGGTGCCCACTCTCGCCATATCTCTTCAATATAGTTCTAAAGTCCTAGCCAGAACAATAAGAAAATTGAAAGAGTTCAAGGGGATTCAGTTTGGAAAGGAAGAAGTCAAAGTATCACTATCTGCAGATGATATGATAATATACCTGAGTCACCCCAAAAACTCTAATAGGGAACACCTAGAGCTGATAAACACCTTCAGCAAAGTGGCTGGATACAAAATTAACTCAAAAAAATCAGTAGCCCTCCTGTATACAAAAGACAAAAGGGCTGAGAAAGAATTTAAAGAAACAACACCCATCACAATAGCCATCCCAAACACCAGAGATTGGGCCTTCTTGTTGGGAGAATCACAATAGTCACAAAAGACATAAAGTACATTGGTGTGACCCTAACCAAGCAAGCCAAACACTTGTATGAAAAAAAATTTCCAGTCTCTGAAGAAAGAATTAGAAGAAGATGGATAGATCTCCCATGCTCATGTCTTGGCAGGATTAACATAGTAAAAATGGCCATCTTACCAAAAGCGTTCTACAGATTCACTGCAATTCCCATCAAATTACCAACACAATTCTTTACAGACCTTGAAGGGAGGGAGAAAACAGGGAAAAGGACAGGAAACTACTATAGAGGGCCTCTGAAAGGCTCTACCCTTGCAGAGTATTGAGTCAGATGCTGAGACTCATAGCCAAATTTTGGGCAGAGTGCAGGGAATCTTATGAAAGAAGTGGGAGACAGTGAGACTTGGAGAGGACAGGACCTCCACAAGGAGAGCAACAGATCCAAAAAGTCTGGGCACAGGGGTCTTTTCTGAGCCAAGGACCACTCTTGGAGATGGCCCGGAATCCCTGCACAGAGGTAGCCCATGGCAATTAAGTGTCCAAGTGGGTTCCATAGTAACAGGGACAGGGACTGTCTCTGACAGGAACTGATTGGCCTGCTCTTTGATCACCTCACCCTGAGGGAGTAGCAGCCTTAGAAGGCCACAGAGGAAGACAATGCAGCCACTCCTGATGAGACCTGATAGACTAGGAGCAGAAAGAAGGGAAGGACCTCCCTTATCAGTGGACTGGGGGAGGAGCATGGGTGGGGAGGGAGGAGAAGAGGTAGGGAGGTACAGGGGGGTATACGAAGTGAATAAACTGTAATTAATAAAAATAAAAATACTTTTAGAAGTTGTTGTGATCATGTTGGTTCTTTAATTAAAATTTATTTTTTACGTTGATTATATTTTATTTGCTGTGTATCCCAGCTGTAGCCCCCTCATTCATTCCCTCCCAATCCCACCATCCCTCCTTCCTTCATCTTCTCCCACGCTCCTCTCTAAGTCCACTGATATGGGAGGTCCGTCTCCCTTTCCATCCAACCCTAGCTGATCAGGTCTCATCAGGACTGGCTGCAATGTCCTCCTCTGTGGCCTGGCAAGACAGCTCCTCCTTCAGGGGTTTGGGGTGCTAAAGAGCCAGCCACTGAGTTCATGTCAGAGACAGTCCATCTTCCCCTTACTAGGGAACCCACCTGGATACTGAGCTGCCATTGGCTACATCTAAGCAGGAGTTCAAGGTTATATCCATGAATGGACCTTGGTTGGAGTATCAGTCTCAGAAAATACACCTGACCCCAGATATCTTGGTTCTGTTGCTCTCCTTGTGGAGCAACTGTCCTCTCTAGGTCATACTAACTACTTCTTCTTTCATATGAATCCCTGCATTCTGCCCAAAGTTTGGTTATGAGTCACAGCATCTGCTTTGATATACTGCTAGGTAGAGTCTTTCAGAGGCCCTCTGTGGCAGGATCCTGTCCTGTTTCTTTTTTTGTTTGTTTGTTTGTTTTAAATGTAATTTATTTATTTTTATCTCAATCACAGGTTAGGTACTTTGAATCCCAGGTGTAGCCCCCTCCCTCAGTCCCTCCTACCCTCTCACTCCTTCCCTCATCTCCCTCCTCCCCACCCCCTCCAAGTCCACCAACAGGGGAGGACCTCCTCCCCTTCCATCCAACCCCAGCTCATCCTGTCTCCTCAGGGCTGGCTGCAATGTCCTCCCTTGGGATCTAGCCAGTCTGTCACTCCCCGGCTTGTATGGGGGAGGGTCAAAGAGTCAGCCATCAAGTTCAAGACTGAAACAGTCCCTGTTTCCCTCACTAGGGTCTTCAGTCTGACACCAAGCTATCATGGGCCCCATCTGAGCAGGGGTTCAGGGCCACATCCACACATGGTCCTTGATTGTAGAAACTGTCTCATACAAGACCCCTGTGCCCTGCTCAGTTTAGTCTTTGTGGAGCTCTTGTTCTCCCCAAGTCTCAACAACCTCCCCCAGATCTATCATTACTTCTCGCCCTCTGCCAAAGTCTTGATCGCGAGTCTTAATATCTGCTCTGATACATCGCTACATTGACCCCCC